>PITA01023633.1:0-17432 GCA_004023965.1 Spilogale gracilis
CGGCGCCTGGGTGGCTCAGTTGGTTAAGCCACTGCCTTCGGCTCAGGTCATGATCCCGGAGACCCGGGATCGAGCCCCACATCGGGCTTCCTGCTCGGCAGGAAGCCTGCTTCTCCCTCTCTCACTCCCCCTGCTTGTGTTCCCTCTCTGGCTGTGTTTCTCTCTGTCAAATAAATAAAATCTTTAAAAAAAAAAAAAAGAAATGCCTCCTTAAGTATTTATAGGTGAAAGGAAACAATGCCCAGGGTTTGCTCTAAGATACTCAGAGGGGATAATGGGTATTTGGGAGGGTGGTGGAGAAGACAGAAAAAAGCAAAAATATGTGTATCTGTTGAAGCTAAGAGAGCTGTACATGGAAAGTCATAGTCTCTCTACTTTGGTGAATGCTTGAAATTTTCCATGATGAAAGTTGAAAATGCAATAAAATAAAAGAAACACTGGTTAAGAACTACAGACTTCTGTCCCGATAACTTACTGTGAAGATTCAGTGGCCAAGGGAGGCAGCATTCCTGGACTCCGCTCCTCCCTCCAAGGGCCTCCCGCAGTTATAAGGGGGCACGTCTCCCCACCCCCAGGAGCGCCAGGCCAGAGCCCGGGAGAAGGCAGACGCTCAGGGTGGAGCTGAGGCCAGCTCTGCCTGCCACAGGCTGCAGGGAGCCTGGCTGGTGTCTCTGGTCTCACGATTCTCTGAGAGGACACAGAAAAACTGGAGTCTAGTCATGACCCACAGAAGTTTCTCAAGCCTGGGTCATCTCTGCCGACACCTGCCACTGTCCCTCTGGAGGATGATGACATGGAGGACAAGAGGATAGAGAAAGACAGGATGGGAGAAGGCAGTGTGGCCTGGGTAATTCCAAGTTTCAGTCAGTCAGGGCAAGACTCAGCTAACATTGAAGCCCTACAGGGTGACTCTAACATGGTTGGCAAGCAGCACTTTTGCGGGGAAGGAGCAGAATTACGACCTGGCCCTCTATACAACAGGATATCATTTGTCCGTAAAAAGGAAGGACGTTCTAACAAATGAGGCAACATGGTTAACTTGGAAAACATTATACCAAGTCAAAGGAACCAGCCCCAGAAGGACCAACATTACATGATTTCATTCAAATGAGATGTCCAGAAGAAGGAGGAAGATAAAGACAGAGGGGAGACCAGTGATTCCTTAGATCCAGGCCATGGTAGGCTAGGGAGTGAAAGCCAGGGGGTACGGGCATCGCTGCCCCATGACGAAAATGTTCTAAAGTGGGCGGTGGTATTGGCCGGTAGCACAACTCTGGAATATGCCAAATTCCATTGAACTGTAATCTTTCAGTAGGTGAGCTGTAAGAGATGTGAGTCATCTCAATAAGCCTGGTTTTTAAAAATCGACCCCTGATTCTTGCTGTGAGATCCTACCTGAGGCTCAGATCGCTCATCTATAAAATAGACAAAACAACACCTAAAAGAATAACAACACATAAAGAATTACAAACTGCCCAGGGAGCGGTTTTGCGCAGAATAAATGTGGGACCTGGCAACGTAGTGATGGGGCACACTGGGAGTGGGGTGTGGCCAGCGGGCTATTTGCTTGGGACAGCCAGGGCAGGTGATGGGGCAGGCCGGGAGATTCTAAACTCTTCAAAATCTGGAGTGGGCCGCCTGGGTGGCTCAGTGGGTTAGGCGTCTGCCTTTGGCTCAGGTCATGATCTCCGGGTTTTAAGATCGAGCCCCACATCGGGCTCCCTGCCCAGTGGGGAGTCTGCTTCTCCCTCTCCCTTTACCCCTCCCCGCTGCTTATTCTCTCTCTCTCTCTCTCTCTCTCTCTCTCTCTCTCTCTCTCTCTCTCTCTCAATGTGTGTCTCTCTTAAGTGGATAAAAAGATTTCTTTAAAAAAATCTTTAATTGATATTGTTTAGTCCAGGAGCCTTCAGGAAACAGTCCTTGATTTTGAAAATCCCCCTAAGAAATCTCTAAACAGCAGCTGCCAGCCACCTTTCCATGTTTGCCAGGACTACAAGCTCTGTGCTCAGTTTCCTGGGGGACCATTGGAGACAGGGCATAGCTGGGGTGGTCCCAGGGAGCCCTGTGTGCAGGAACCCAGCTCCACCGCTCGGGACTCAGACTGCAAATGCTTTCTGTAGCCCAGTCCAGCGAGGTGTACATTGTATGGGATGGAGAGAGATGCTCCGGGGCAGAGCCTGCAGAAAGGACCAGAAGTCATGGGCACTAGACACTGCCCATACCCAGAACCAGTGTCACTGGAGGAGCTTGGTGCATTTTCTGCAGACTTCCCCCCGCCCCTCCAGCCAGCTCACTGCTCCTGGATCACCTTCCAAAGTCTTCAGGGTCAAGGAGGAAACCAAAGCCTACCTCAGCCTTTTTATTGGCTCCTCTGAATTTGGTAGGGCGAGGAAAAAGAGAAAAAGGTGACGAATTCCCTCAAAAAACATCTTGGTGTGGGGCGCGTGGGTGCGTCAGTCCTTAGGTGTCTGCCTTCGCTTGGGTCATGATCCGGGGTCCTGGGATTGAGCTCCACATCAGGCTCCCTGCTCAGCGGGGAGCCTGCTTCTCCCTCTGCCTGCTGCTCCCCCTGCTTGCGCACTCTGTCTCTCTCTGCCTGTCAAATAAATAAATACACCCTTTAAAAAAAAGTCTTGGTGGAAGATGGCACTGCTCCCGGGTCCTGCCCTCCGGCCAGGCCCCACCCCCACCTCGCTCCACCTCTCCCGTAGCTTTCCATAAAGCTGGTCTGAGGCCTCAGGGTTCCCCCTCCACTGCCCCCAAGGGTGCTGTTGCATAAAGCCAGAGAAAGTAAATGCTTCCCACTTCCCAGCGCTTGGCCTCCCCCAAAAAGAAATACACTTTGGATTGTTTGGAGGAGGGTTTGTGGAGGCCAGCTCTGTCAGGAAAATTTAATAATCCTCCTGAGTAAAGCAGTCAAGACATGAAAAACTGTGAGCATCTGGAAAGGGGGAAAGTGCCGCCCCACGGCCCAGGAGCCTCGCCTCACTCACACGTGTTGTTCACCGGTCATTAGTGTGAGAGTTTGTGAAAAGCACTGACATGGTCCTCTCTCTGTGAAGGTGACCCTACCAGGCTGTACCCTTAGCAGTACAGGAGGGTGAAGTCGTGGGATGTTTGGGAAAGAAGAAAGGCATTTCAGTTCTACCATTATGTCTTCAGACCAGCTTTATGGAAAGCTACAGCAACAGGTACATTTTCGACCTGCAAACTTAGCCTAAGGGAAGTAAGATACAGAAGCCAACGCCTACTCCACTTTAGCAATAGAAGCAAGTAAGAACAACCTAAAATGCCTAAGTGTGTCTGTTCAGTGAGTGTAATACGCATTGATTAAGCATGATCCCTTTACACAGATACTGGATGATACATGTAAAATCTAAAAAAACAAACACATAGAAACCGAGACTGGTGGTTGCTGCGGGCGGGGAGAGGAAAGGGGAGATGTTGGTCAGAGGGTACAAACTTCCAGTGATAAGACTGAGTAAGTTCTGGGGGGTCTTCTGTACAGCATGGGTATCATAGTTAACTATACTTTGTTATATCCTTGAAACTTGCTAAGAGAATTCTCATCGCAAAAAAGCAGTGGCCATTATGTACCATGATGCAGGTGTCCGCTAACATAATCACTTTGCAGTACATAAGTGTATCAAATCAACATGTTCTGTACTTTAAAGGTACACTAGGTTATTTATCAATTATATCTAAATGAAGCTGGGGGGAAAACAATTGTTCTGAACATTATGCAAATATCACTGATCATATCACAAAATGGGACGCTCAGTGGTATTTATACTATGGTCACACTATTTATCATGTAAATGTTAACAAGACTAAACCAAAATGGGGGAAATTAAAGCCATTAGTCGGTTGTGGCTGAGAATCTGGCTTGAATTCTTTTTCCTGTTTTTGTTTCTCTTAATGTTGTCACTGCATTTTTTTTGTGTAGCTGAGAAACTTGTTTTCAGGTCAGTGGAGTTAGGATAGTTTCACCCCAACAAGTCGGTATGAAGCATTGAGGTGGTTTGGATCAAGCCTACTGTTTGCCCGAAAATGTAGAAAGCCAACCATTGGGAGTAGAACAAGCTGGAGAATTTCTCTGCTCTGGGATGGAATGTGGGGATTACAGAGAGACTTTGTGAGTTTCCCTCAACTGTGCGGTAGGTGATCAAGGAAAATGACAAGAAAAAGTAAAAGCCCTTTCTTATTTGCTCACAAAGTCTGTTTCAGCTTCTCCCCATTTCCCACTCCCATCCCCAGAAACTCTGCTTGTCTCTCCTGTGGCACCTTATGTAAATCCTGCCACCTTGTTCTGTTCCTGCAAGACCTGTCACCAGGAAGTGCAAAGCGGTTTACCTGCCTCTCCTTGACCAGGGATTTGTAGCAGTAATCCCCACCCACAGAGAAAATAGAAGCCCAAACAGTGACCTTCAGTCTGACTTTCCTTCCATCTGAGATGCGGCTAAGCTAGTCCATCTGGGCTTCCTGGGTGTCGCCTGGGCTTCAGCCGATCCCTGCCCAGCACCCTGCATGCAAGTCCCCTTGGACTCACCAGCCTGACCCAGGACAACCCTGGATGAACAGCTGACCCCTTGCCTCAGCCAGGGAATGGGTTGGATGGGATAGAAAGAAGAGGGGAGAATGAGCCACAGGCTCAGGGCAGGCTGCCCTTTCCCTGGAAAATGACTTGAGACCCATAATGGTGGGTCTTTGGGGAAGAAAAGCGTGCCGGAGTCAGCCACTGTCACTTCTACCGCTTGCTCACCAATAACTTCCCTACATTGCACCTCAGGATCTTATTTTTATGCACACCACAAATACTTTAGAAACATTATCAGGCACACTATCGTGATTCAAGAAATAAACACCAGCAGGTATTTAATAGTCACCTGCTGTATGCCAGGCTCTAGATGGAGCTAGGAGGTGACCTCCAAGATTATTCCAGTGCCTTCATTTGAAAGCTAGGCGAGCAGGGGACCAGAGTGGCAAGTGACTTACCCAAGGTCACACGCTCATTTACAGCACAGCCGAAACTATCGCCTAGATTTCCTGACTGCCCTGTCCTCTGCCCTTTCCACCACACCCATGGACAAATACCTTGAGATGCTCCAAGTCAGAAGGTTGGAAAACAAGGAAACTAACCAGGAAATTTAAGCTTCTGGGACTGAATGCATAAACTTTGAGTGAATAAGACAAAGAGCCAAATAACATGCCAGTATTTGTGATCTATGAATGCCCCATCCCTACAGTATGAAGCAGACACACATTCCTGGCTGGGTCTTCCTCCCTGGAGACTCCTATCCAAGCAACTTATATACCTTGACACTTTTCTCCCAGCCACACATTAGGTGGAGCATATGATACGGCCATCTTTATAGGTCAAAAATGTTAGCATACTGGCGATTTCATACGGACCAACTGAACCCAGCCTCCCACATACCATACTGAGTCGTGCACAAAGAGCACCCCCAGGGCCTCCGAGCCCCATCTAGCTCTGACCCCAGGACCGGAGACCACTCACTCTTTGACTTCTTTGGAGGAAAAGTCCAGGTAGCGATTGCTGATCCACTGAATCTCAAACCAATCTCTAAAGCCATTGTTGCCACAGCATTTGAACTCAATCTGCAGCATGTCGATGGTCTTCTTCATGAAACACCTGCCAGGGGTATCTGTGTCTCGGTAGTACTTCATGCCGTTCTTGAGCCCATGGGCCAGGGTGCTCTCCAGGGAGCCCCGCATGAGGAAGCAGCAGAGGGTCACCAGCAAGAGGGCAATGTTGAAGAGGACACAGACGGCCAGGTATGGCTTCAGCCAGGGCTTCCACTTGGCATACTTGGCAGGGTCCAGGGCATCATAGCAGATCTTTCCAGCCAGAGAGTTGAAGACACAGGACAGCACCCCCATCCCTATCAAGGAGTTGGGCACAAAATGGCTCTCTGAATTATTCATCACATCACTCCGCTTCCGAAGTTCGATCTTAAGGAACAGCCCTAGACTGAAGATGATGATACCAGCCAACACTGAGAGCCAGTTCATGAGCCAGAGCCCTTGGGCCAATTTCACCCGCTTCTTCTGGTCAAATTTGACCTTCAGCAGCGCCATGCTTGCCGAGTGCAGTTCAGGCAGCTTCCCACGGCACAGCTCCCACTCCTGAACTCCGTAAGCCCGGGGGCTGAAAACTCAGGGCCTTGGGAAGGGAGCAGATGGCCCACGCTGCAGGGAGCTGCCCTGGGAGCTGCCCATGCTGAGCCCTTTAGCCTGGGACCCCTGTGAACTCAGTAGTGGTAATGGGCTGCAAAGGCGCAGCTCATGAAGGGGCCAGGTCTCCGCGATGTTCCTGCAGCTTCCTTTCCAGCCAAGCAGGGAGAGCCTGAACGCTGCAGATTAAAAGTGGGGACCACAAGACATCAGGCTAATCTCTTTAGCCAGGTTCATCCCATTAGATAAAGCTGTGCTAGTTTCAGAACATGGCGAAGAGGAGCCTAAATGGACACCCTGGAGCAGAGAGTTCAGGGTTCAGCTTGAAGAATCAGGACCCAAAACAAGACTGGCCGGAGGAATGGGCTCTCCTTGAGGTCTGGCTCAGATCATGTGGTTCCCCAGAGGCCTGTTCCACGCCAAACTCCTTCAAATTTAAAACTTTGTAGGGGACAAAAGGCATTATTATCCAAGTTGAAAAAGAAATGACAGATTGTGGGAAAATATTTACAACATGTAAAGAAAGAAAGAGAGAGAGAGAGAGAGAGAAGGAAAAAGAAAGAAAAATGAAAAGCGTTTTTTGAAAGCTCCCACAATTCCGCATTCAAAAGATCATCAATTGACTGGAAAAGCAGGTAAAAGGAGCAGGTGATTTATAATAGGCAAACTTGGAAAGTCCAACCTGGAAAAGATGTTCAGTCGGAGAAGAACAAAGGGAAATGCAATTAAGATGATCATAAAAGGCCAAATTTGATCCATCAGATTAAATATCTGTCAAAATTTTGTCACCGAACAGTATAAACAAAGATAGAAATGGAGATTTACACTCTTGATGAGTCTATAAATGTTTTATGTTTTTAAGATTTTTTTTTTTTAATTTATTCGTTTGAGAGAGATACAGAGACAGAGAGAGCACAAGCAGGGGAAGAAGCAGAGGAAGGAGAAACAGACTCACCGCTCATCTGGGACCCTGACACAGGGCTCGATCCCAGGACCTGGATTTCATGACCTGACCCGAAGGCAGATGCTTAACCATCTGAGCCACCCATGTGCCCCAATTGTTTGTTTTTAATTAGCAGACTTCATTTTTAAAGCAGTTCCAGGTTTACAAGAAAAAAATTGGGGAGCACCTTGGTGGCTCAGTTGCTTAGTCTGCCTTCGGTTCACGTCATGATCCCAGGATCCTGGGATCAAGTCCCACATCGGGCTTCTTGCTCAATGTGGAGCCTGCTTCTCCCTCTGCCTGGTGCTCCCCCTGCGTGCTCTCTAACAAATAAATAAATAAAACATTTTTTAAAAATACTTTTAAAAATTGAACAGAAAGTACAGAGAGTTCCCATAGACTCCTTTCCCACAACCCGTTTTTCCTTGATGACCATCTTGCATCTGTATGGTACATTTGTTACAACTGATGAACAAATATTGGTATTATTATCATTATTATTATTAATTAAATTCCTAGTTTACATTAGGGTTTGCTTGTTGTAAGTTCCATGGGCTTCGCCAAATGCATAATGTCATGTATCCACCATTATCAAATCATACAGGATAATTCCACTGCTCTTTTTTTTTTTTAAGATTTTATTTATTTATTTGACAGAGAGAAACACAGCCAGAGAGGGAACACAAGCAGGGGGAGTGAGAGAGGGAGAAGCAGGCTTCCCGCCGAGCAGGGAGCCCAATGTGGGGCTCGATCCCGGGTCTCCAGGACCATGACCTGAGCCGAAGGCAGTCGCTTAACCAACTGAGCCACCCAGGCGCCCCTCCACTGCTCTTAACAATCCCTATGTTCCACCTATTCATTCCTCCTTCCCTCCAGGCCCAACCCCAGGCAAGCAGGCTCTACAGTTTTACCTTTTCCAGTATATCATATAATTGGAATTATGGTTTTTTTCAGACTGGTTTATTTTCCTTATTAATATGTACTTGGTATCTCTCCATGTCTCTTTGTGACTTGGTCACTCATTTCTATTTATTGCTGAATAATATTCCATTAAAATGGATGTGCCATGGCTCATTTATCAATTCACCTATTATAGGGCATCATCCAGTTTTTGGCAATTATAAATTATATGCTATAAACACTTGTATGCAGGTTTTTGTTTGGACATAAGTTTTAAGCCCATTTGAGTAGATATCTAGAAGCACAATTGTTGGGTCATATGGTAAGACTATGTTTAGCTTTGCAAGAAACTTCCCGTTTATCTTCTGAAGTGGCTGTACCATTTTGCATTCCCCCCAGCAATGGACGAGAGTTCCTGTTGCTCCATACCCTCACGAGCGTGTGGCTGTTAGCATTCTGGATCTTAGGCATCTCACTGTTGCTTTAATGTGCATTTCCTTGAGGACATACAATGTGAAACATCTTTTCATGTTTAGAGGCCTTCTTTGGCGAGGTATCTGTATCATACTTTTGCCCTCTTTTTACCTGGGTTGCTTGGGAGTTTTAGACTGTAAATTTGGGGAAAGTAATTTATCTATCTCCATTAAAATTTAAAATTCACATTCCCAATGGTTCAGTAGTGCCACTTCTTAAACAGCCTGTGCATATAAGCATAAAGAGTTTTAGGAACAAACCAGTTGTGTCCTTGAATTCATGTCCACCTAATACCAAAGAAGGCTTTAGGGCGCCTGGGTGGCTCAGTGGGTTAAAGCCTCTGCCTTTGACTCAGGTCATGACCTCAGGGTCCTGGGATCAAGGCCTGTGTCGGGCTCTCTGCTCAGCAGGGAGCCTGCTTCCTCCTCTCTCTCTGCCTGCCTTTTTGCCTACTTGTGATCTCTCTCTCTCTGTGTCAAATAAATAAATAAATAAATCTTTAAAAAAAAAAAAAAAAAAGAAGGCTTTATGTTGCCCCTGAGCTCAAGGCAGTAAGTGGGTCAGGTCTCCAACCTGGAAATTCATTTCTGCCTTTACATGCTTTGGATCTACTAAGGCGTGTTCCTCTTTAAGATCTCCAAATCAGGGATGCCTGGGTGGCTCAGTTGGTTAAGCCACTGCCTTCGGCTCAGGTCATGATCCCGGAGACCCGGGATCGAGTCCCACATCGGTGCTTCTCCCTCTCTCACTCCCCCTGCTTGTGTTCCCTCTCTGGCTGTGTTTCTCTCTGTCAAATAAATAAAATCTTTAAAAAAAAAAAAAAAAGATCTCCAAATCACTAAGTAGAATCAAGGGAGTATTTCTCCAAATCGAGGGGGTATGGGAACAAAGCAATGAGCTTTTCCACTCCAGCACAGTCACCTTTGAACAATTTCATTGCTGCGCCCAAGTTTGGACTCCAATCTGGGAGGGGCCAAGGCCCTGTTCTAACACATATAGGAAAATCAGTCTTGTTAGTTTATTGTCACACCACATTGTGGGTCAAAAACAACATTATGGGGTGACTGGGTGGCTCAGTGGATTAAAGCCTCTGCCTTCAGCTCAGGTCATTATCCCAGGGTCCTGGGATCAAGGCCCACATCAGGCTCTCTGCTCAGAAGGGACCCTGCTTCCTCCTCTCTCTGACTGCCTCTCTGCCTACTTGTGATCTCTCTCTCTGTCATTTAAATAAATAAAACCTTTAAAAAAAAAAAAACAAAACATTATGCAAAGTGCTCACTCTCTTAATAGCCAAGACCTGGGAATGCCTGGGTGGCTCAGTTGGTTAAGCGTCTGCCTTTGGCTCAAGTCATAGTCCTGGGATCCAGCCCCACATCGGGCTCCTTGCTTGGCAGAGAGACTGCTACTCCCTCTGCCTGCAACTCCCCCTGCTTGTGCTTCCTGTCAACCTCTCTGACAAATAAATAAATAAAATCTTTAAAATATATATATAGCCAAGGCTTGGCTGCTAAGCAGCTTTGGATCTTCAAAGGATTTCAACTCTTCATCATCAGAAGAAATATTGAAAAGAATGTGCGCATTTTGGCTTTGTTTTTGCTTTGTTTTTTTTCCCAAGAGAGAATGTTCATACTACCAGAAGCATGACCAGACCCAGACCTCATATACCCAAAATCTAAAGACAACCATCCTGGGAGATAAAGGGTGTGGGTGCCTGTGGTGCTATCTCAGAGAACTTCTTTGGAACATGCATGTGGACGAGAGAAAATTTAGAAGGAAGGAGAGGAAATAAAAATCCATGTAGAATCCAGAAACAAAAATTTAAAAATGTCTCTACCGGGATAACCCGATTAGCCAAGACTTCCTTCTCCTCTGTTGACCAGTTGTACAGCGCGAGGAGGCACAGAGCTGAATCCCAGGCTAGTCTGTGGATGCCCCCTGGTGGCCGGAAAAAAATGGCTTCAGTGTTTGGAAAAGGGGAGAGTTCCCCTTTCGGGCTGTTATCTAAAAAGGAAAAAAGAGAAAGAATAGACATCAGAAATGTCCGTGGCCAAACCTTTCAGGGTTTGCAAGGCAGAATATGATGGGGATCAAGCAAAGAAAATTAGACTGCAGAGGAAGGAATAATGAATCTCTGCTGGCTCCCTCCCCATTGGAGCAATGGATGTGAGTCTAGATGCTATCAATCTAGTATAAAGACAATAGACTAGGTTAATGGAATTAAGGCTGATTCAGTTTTCTTCTTCAGAATTCCCTTAATGCTATTATAATAATGAAATGAAAATAACCAAAGTATGCGGTTAAAAAAATAATGAAGGAACCAAAGAGATCATCTCTCTGGACCTTCCAACCAAGGAACAATGAGGCATGGGTTGATGCTTTGAGTAATTAACTGACTTTTGTTTTCTTAACCTCTCTTTGATCACTTTCCTTCCCTTTACCCTCTACTCTTTTTCCTTCTCTCTTTGTGCCTTCTTTCCTTCCATCCTTTTACTTTTCTGGTTAAATGTATCATACATAGAGAAAAGGATAATATTTAAATAAACATCTATGTCCTCTGCCCTACATAAGAAACAGAATATCGGGGTGCCTGGGTGGCTCAGTTGGTTAAGCGACTGCTTTCCGCTCAGGTCATGATCCTGGAGACCCGGGATCGAGCCCCGCATCCTGCTTCCTGCTCGGCGGGAGGCCTGCTTCTCCCTCTCTCGGTCCCTCTGCTTGTGTTCCCTCTCTGGCTGTGTTTCTCTCTGTCAAATAAATAAATAAAATCTTAAAAAAAAAAAAAAAAGAAACAGAATATCACTAATACCAGAGAAGTAACCTGGGTGCCCCTCCCTTATTCTCAGAGGTAACCTGAATTTGGTATTTATCCTTTTCTTAATTTTCTTTCGTGTTACCACCTATACATGTATGCTTAGACAATATATCATTTAGTTTTGCATGACTTTGAACTTGACATAAATAGAATCATGTAAGTATTTTGTCCTTGCTTTTTTCACCCAAATGTTACATGTAAATTTGTCATATTCTAGGTGTGCCTGGGTGGCTCAGTTGGTTAAGTGTCTGACTCTTGGTTTTGGCTCAGGTCATGATCTCAGGGTCATGAGATTGAGTCCTGCATTGGACTCCAGGCTCACCGGGGAGTCAGCCTGAACATTCTCCCTCTGCCCCTCCCCCTGTCATTGCACACACCCTCTCTCTGTCTCTCTCAAATAAATTGTTGTGCCCAAATTCCGAGACCCCCCAAAGACGACCACCAGAGTCCAGAGTCAAAGCCAAGCGGCAAGGGTCATTTATTGTCAAGTTCGAACCCGGGCCTCCATGAGGACGTTACCGGTCCTGCTCAGAGACCCCGAGCATACTTTCAGCACAGCTTTTATAGGCAAGGACAGACAAGTTACAGAGAAGTTGGGTGAAATAACATTTTGACCCCTTCACACACACCCACACACATACGCACATATTCCAGGGACTGAAGCAAGATGCGCAAATGGTTTCTTGACTCAACTGCCCTCATTTGGTAAACACGGCCTTGTAAAGGCATGAATCACCAGGGGGTCTAAGCTATGTAGAGGCCTAAATCGTCAGGGAGTTTCAGAACTTGTTATGGTGGCCTTGAAGCTAAGCAGGCCCTAACAAAATAAATCTTTTTTTTTTTAAATTTTAAAAATTTATTTGAGAGATTGCACAAGTGGGGGAGAGGCAGAGGGAGAAGCAGACTCCTCACTGAGGTGAGAGCATGACGTGGGGTTCGATCTCAGGACCCAGAGATCATGACCTGAGTTGAAGGCAGGCACTTTAATGACTGAGCCACCTAGGTGCCCCAATAAATGAATCTTTAAAAAAACTCTTTCATACCTCCAAAAAGCCAGCATCTCGTAAATGTTCAGCTTCATCAATCCACGTTGAATTTTTCATTCGAATTTCATCAACATTAATATACTGCTCTAAGTTCATCAATTTTTTATCTTTAAATATAATTTTTATTTTTATTTTTATTCCCTTTTAGAGAGTTTCATTTGTTTGACAGAGAGAGACACAGCAAGAGAGGGAACATAAGCAGGGGGAGTGGGAGAGGAAGAAGCAGGCTTCCGGCTGAGCAGGGAGCCAGATACAGGGCTTGATCCCAGGACTCCAGAATCATGACCTGAGCCGAAGGCAGACACCCAATGACTGAGCCACCCAGGCGCCCCAAATATAATTTTTAACACTTTATTTTTAAGTGATGTCTACACCCACCCAACATGGGGCTCAAACCTCCAACCCTTGAGATCAAGAGTTGCAGGTTCCACTAACTGAGCCAGCCAGGTGCCCCTAAATATAATTTTTGATAGAAAGAATACAGTAAGATATATAAATCGTAATCATAAATACTCATCACCCAACTCAAATTTAACAAGTAACTTGCACCTACATATGAATCTTGTTATCACTTCTCATCTCATCTCTGACATAGACTGATTGTGTCCCCTGAAATTTCATACGTGGAAACCCTAACTCCCACCATGACTATATGTGTTACCTCTAGGGAGGTAATTAGGTTAAATGAAATCTTTTTTTTTCAAGATTTATTTATTAATTTGGGGGGAGGGGGAGAGGGAGAATCCTCAAACAGACTCTCCACTGAGCGCGGAACCTGACACAGAACTCAATCCCAGGACCCTGAGATCATGTCAGGCTAATGATAGTATAGGAATAAGTAGATAAATAAATAAATAAGTGCCTCAGGTTAAATGAAATCTCAAGTACAGGGTTCTAATCTGATAAGACTGGTATTCTTATAAGAAAATAAAGTAAGATGAAATCAGAGAGGGACAGAAACCATAAGAAACTCTTTTTTTTTTTTTAAACATTCTTTAGATGTTTAAGATTTTTATTTATTTATTTGACAGGGTGAAACACAGCTAGAGAGGGAACACAAGCAGAGGGACTGAGAGAGGGAGAAGCAGGCTTCCCGCCCAGCAGGAAGCCCGATGTGGGGCTCGATCCCGGGTCTCCAGGATCATGACCTGAGCCGAAGGCAGTCGCTTAACCAACTGAGCCACCCAGGCGCCCCAAGAAACTCTTTTTTTAAAAAAAGATTTTATTTTATTTATTTGACAGAGAGAAACACAGCAAGAGAGGGAACACAAGCAGGGGGAGTGAGAGAGGGAGAAGCAGGCTTCCCGCTGAGCAGGGAGCCCGATGTGGGGCTTGATCCCGGGTCTCCGGGATCATGACCTGAGCGGAAGGCAGTCGCTTAACCAACTGAGGCACCCAGGCGCCCCAGAAACTCTTAATCATAGGAAACAAACTGAGGGTTGCTGGAGGGGAGGGGGTTGGGAGCTTGGGGTAGCTGGGTGATGGGCATTAAGGAGGACAGATGATGAAATGAGTATTAGGTGTTATATAAGACTGATGAATCACTGACCTCTACCTCTGAAACCAATAGTACACTGTATGTTAATAGAATTTAAATTTTAAAAAAAGAAAATAATTTATTCATTTATAAAAGAAATAATGCAAGTAAAGCTCCCTAGCACTTAGTGCGTGCTTAATAAATATTAATTCCCTTTTCAAAAAAAAAAAAAAGGAAAGAAAAAGAAGAGAGATTATAACTTTCTCCTGCCCAACACACACGAAAGAAAGACCATGTGAGCCCACAGCAGGAAGGCCGGAAGAGAGATTTCATAGAAACTAAATCAGCAGGCACCTTCGTCTTGGGCCTCCAGCCTCTAGAGCTAGGAGAAAATAGATTTCTGTTGTTTAAGCCCCGCCCAGTCTGTGGTCTTCTGCTACAGCAGCCCGAGTTGACTAAGACACTGCCCATTCTGTTTTAGAAGTAGCGGTTATTCTGGGTACGGTGGCTTTTTCTTTTCATATAAAAAAACATGTAGTGTTTCCCTGCACATATATTTTTGCTTATTTTTGAGATT
The DNA here is from genome assembly GCA_004023965.1 of Spilogale gracilis. Lineage (NCBI taxonomy): Eukaryota > Metazoa > Chordata > Mammalia > Carnivora > Mephitidae > Spilogale > Spilogale gracilis. The sequence continues at coordinate 14,425 of PITA01023633.1, forward strand.
TACAAAGTTGTTCTCAGGTCATACATAGCCTTCAGGACTTTTTTTTTTTTCACTCAACATTATGTTTTAAGAATCATACATGTTGGGGCGCCTGGGTGGCTCAGTTGGTTAAGCGACAGCCCTCAGCTCAGGTCATGATCCCGGAGACCTGGGATCGAGTCCCACATAGGGCTCCCTGCTCGGCGGGAAGCCTGCTTCTCCCTCTCTCACTCCCCCTGCTTGTGTTCCCTCTCTGGCTGTGTTTCTCGCTGTCAAATAAATAAAATATTTTAAAAAAAAGAATCATACATGTTGCTGCATAGAACTTTAGTCCATTTGCCTACATAGATCATAGCATGCATGGGCCATTCTCCTATCGGTGAATATATGGGTGATTTCCTTCGTTTGTTTTTTTATGATTTCTAGTGTTGCTTTTATGAACAGAGCTGCTCTTTTTTTTTTTAAAGATTTTATTTATTTGACAGAGAGAAACACAGCTAGAGAGGGAACATAAGCAGGGGAGTGAGAGAGGGAGAAGCAGGCTTCCTGCTGAGCAGGCAGCCTGATGTGGGGCTCTATCTCGGGTCTCCAGGATCATGACCTGAGCCGAAGGCAGTCGCTTAACCAACTGAGCCACCCAGGCACTCCTCTTTATTTTATTTTATTTTATTTTATTTTATTTTATTTTATTTTATTTTTATTTATTTTTTTTTAAGATTTTTTTAATTTACTCATGACAGAGAGAGAGAGAGAAAGAGAGAGAGAGAAAGAGAGAGGCATAGGGAGAAGCAAGCTCCCCACAGAGCAGGGAGCCCTGTGCAGGACTCAATCCCAAGACCGTGGGATTATGACCTGAGCCAAAGACAGATGCTCAACCAACTGAGCCACCCAGGCGCCCTGAATAGAGCAGGGCTTAACATTTTGTACATCTGCTGAGCAGAAGTTTCTCTAGGGCATAACCATAAGAGTCCTGCTGAGGAGGAAGGTGTGTGAATCTTCACCTTAGTGTGGTAATGCCAAGTAGTCTCCTTAAGCAGTCAGGGAATATAAGACCCACAGCCTCTCCAATTCATCTGTTGGTCAGACTTATTTTTTTTCTCTGATTTCAATTGTGGCCTTAATTTGTATCTCCCTCTTCATTAATGAGTTTACATAACTTGTCACAAATTATTTGTCACTTGTGTTTCCTCTGTAAAATGTATGTTTTTTTGTCTTTTGCACATTTTTCATTTGGGTTGTTGGTGTTTTTCTAACGACTGATTTGTGGAACTTTCTAATAGTTTCTATATAATATTTCTTTGGCATTTTTATGTGTCATGATTAATTTTTCCCAATTTGTGACTTGACTTTTCACTTTATGTCATTGTTTGAAGATCATAAATTCTTATTGGTAAAATTTAATATGCATTCTTTTTTTTTAAGATTTTATTTATTTGACAGAGAGAGAGAGATCACAAGTAGGCAGAGAGGCAGGCAGAGAGAGGAGGAAGCAGGCTCCCTGCTGAGCAGAGAGTCCAATGTGGGCCTTGATCCCAGGACCCTGAGATCATGACCTGAGCCGAAGGCAGAGGCCTTAACCCACTGAGCCACCCAGGCGCCCTAATATGTATTCTTAATGGTAGAATTTTCCAGTTTTTTTTCTTTTGTAGTTAGTGCTTGTTTTAGAAATTATTCCTTGCTCCATACATAGAAAAATATTATCCTCCATTGCCTTCTAAAAGGTTAATCATTTTTTTCTCTAAGATTTTAATGTTTTCAGGGAAACTGGGTGGTTTAATTGGTTAAGCATCTGCCTTCGGCTCAGGTCATCATCCCGGGGTCCTGGGATCCCTCCCCACATGGGGGGGAGTCCCTGCTCAGTGGGGAGTCTGCTTCTCCCTCCTTACCCCCCCTTGCTGATGTGCTCTCTCTCTCTCTCGCTCTCTCTCCCTCTCAAATAAATAAAATATTTTTAAAAAAATATTTTAATGTTTTCAGAATAGATTTGTGCATGTGGTATGATGAAGGGATGTGACTTAATTTTCTTCTCTGTGGGTAATCCCAGCACACCATTTAGGGATTAGCCTGTCTTTTCCCCAGCAGTCTGCACTGCCCAGTCCTAAATCAGGTTTCCATACGTGCACGGATCTATTTCTGACTTCTTTTTCTGTCCCATCAGTCATTTTATATTCCTATGTTATCATCATACTTTTTCTTAAGACTTTGAGAAAGAGGTCGAGTGCAAGTGCAGGGAAGTAATGCAGAGAGAGAGAAAATCTCAAGCAGACTCCCTGCTGAGCACAGAGACTGACTCAGGGCTTGACCTGAAGACCCTGGGATGAGCCAAAATCATGAGTCAAACGCTTAGTTGACTGAGCCACACAGGTGTCTCTGATTTTAGCAGGTAACCTTAACAAGAAATTCCCTTCTATTTCTACCTATTCAGTTGCTGAATTTTGCAGAAGGCTATTCTACTTCTCAGATAATCATATGAGTTTTTCCCTTAATCTCTTAATGTGATAAATTAAATCAGTCCTTTTTCTAAAATCAGGCTAGCCTTGTCTTCTTAGAATAAACCCTGGTATGTTACCATCTTACATATTTCTGGGTTTTGTCTACTGATACACTTTCATGATCTTCACAAATATATTTGAGTTAATGTCCTGACCCGTGGGTAGTCAACGGAGACCCTAGAGGGGGAGTGAGAATGATAGGACAAGAGACATGAAAGATGGAGACAAGACAGGATTCTGATCAAGTCTCGTTTATTGGCAAGTCCAAGAGGGTAATTATAGGGCAGGCAGCGAGGGGAGTTTCTCTAGCAGGCAGCTCAAGTAACTAAACCACAAAAATTAGAGATAGCATAGTGAAACATACTGCTAGCCATCAGTGGCATTCCAGCACGAGCTGTTTCAGGGAGTAAAGCTTGCACAAAAACAGCTTATCAGAAGCTGGGCGTAATTGGGCTTGCCAGTCAGCAGCCGGGCGCAGGTGGCCTTGCCAAGGTCCGGCTTCCCACAGGTCCCCCTTCTTATTAAATTTTTAATAGA
>PITA01023633.1:17532-27883 GCA_004023965.1 Spilogale gracilis
ATACGAGCTTGTTAAGCTTGGGACAAGCCTTTTCCAGTTGCCCGTCTCTGGCTATCCAGTCCAGCTCACCAAGGATGAGGAAAGAGCCAATCAGATGGGTTAACAAAACATCCCTTATGGCTCTTTTATATCTCCGGGTAAGACTCTCTGTCGGCCATCTCAAGCCTGTGGTAATGGACCTGTATGGGTTGCATCTTAATAGCATCTATTTGTTGTTTGACAAAGGCCATAAGTTTATTGAAAAGGAAAGGTTCTAGCGACAGTAAGAGTAGCAAGGCAGCCAGAGGCCCCAGCAAGGGAAGGAGGTAAAGGAGAACCCCATTAAGCCCGCTACAAAGAGGGTTTTCAAACAATTCTTTTCTTCTTTTCACCAGATCTTCTTGTAACTTATCTAGCCCGATCTTATCTCAAACAATCCCGGACTTGTTGGCATAAAAGCAGCAACGCTCCTGTAGGGCCAAGCAAATCCCTCCTTGTTCTGCAGTGAGCAGATCTAAACCTCTACGGTTCTGTAAAACAACTTCGGCTAGGGAGTCAATTTGATCTTGGATATCATTAACAGTACTAGACAGAGCCTGAATATCACTGATCAGCTGATTAGATAATTTTGTGTATGAATGTATAGCAACCCCCAGACCAGCTGTGCCGGAGGCTAAAGCGCCAGAAACTCCTAGTCCTACAAGTAGGGGTATAAATTCTACAGCCCGTTTTTTGTGTCCCGTGATGTAGTCAAAGCTTGGTAAAGGTATTGGCTCATCTCCAGGGATAATATTAATATCTGGGAGAATAGTTGCCTGTACACGTAATCCTGACCAGTTGCTGGGCAAAGCAGTAAATTCTAGGTTCCCTCCACACACAAGCCACATCTGGGACAAAGTCCAGGGGCAGCTTTTTGTGGTTTAGTTTTTTCGGCCTTGCAGTCCTTAGCAAAATGCCCTTGTTCCCCACAACTGAAACATTTGTTTTTGTTTTGTTGAGATAAGAACTGTCTAACAGTATAGCCTTGCATGGCTGCAGCCATGGCAAGCCCCTGTTGGTAGGCTGTCCCAATATCAGAACAAAGGCGGGTATAGCCAGAGAGGTCGGTCTTTTTTCTATAGGGGCGGATAGCTGCCTGGCATGCAGCGTTGGCATTTTCAAAGGCAAGCTGTTTGACAAAATCAGTTCCCGCTTGGGCACTGCCAAAGATTCTGCCGGCGGCCATGAGGAGGAGATGAACAAAATCAGCAAAGGGCTCATCCGGACCCTGTTTAATACCAGTGAGAGATGCGCTAACATCCCCTTTAGAGGGTATTTTTCTCCAGGCTTTAGTAGCTGCAGACTGTATTTGGGCAAAGAGACCTGCATCATATTGCATTTGTCGGTCACTGGTGGCATAAGCGCCCTCTCCAATTAACATATCAAGGATCCATCCATTTCCTGCCTGTGCATTACGCCTGGCTGTGTCCTTGCAATTTTCTACAAATTCAGATTTCCACAGCAAATAGTCTCCTCCCGTGAGGGTGGCTCGGGCTAGACTTTGCCAATCCCCCGGGGTAAGCCAATTCTCTGCTACTGACTCTATGATTGCCATCGTATGTATAGCTGTGGCGCCATATTGAGCAGTTGCTGTTTTAATTTCTTTTATAACTTTAAAGTCAAATCCAGAGTGATGCCTCCAGGCTTGTCCCTGTGCATCCATTGTTTCAGTTACGGGGAATGCCTCTAAATCATCATGTAGATGCCTTGTGAGTGGCTGGGATTTTAGGGGCTGCTCCCCTTAAGGGAGGTTTTTGACTTGTTGTGGGCCCCTTGTTATTATCATGTCCTTTCCCAGCCTTTAATCCCTCAAGTTGGGTGATAAGCTCTTGGTGTTCCTTCTCTAATTTTATCTGTTCCTTCAGAGATTCTATTTTATCTTTAAGTTCTTTATGAGGGTCAATAACAGGACAAGTCAGAGCAGGGGCACTAGGCGGAGGGGGTGCTGGGTGTATAGGTGGTGTGGACTGTGGGTGGCCAGTCAGGGTCATGATTTTTGGTGGCCTCCGCCTCTAGTTCACTCCAAGCATTGTCCCCAAGAGCACCTTGGGCTGCCTGGAACTGTTTGAGAGAGAGATAAAGCCTTTTTTCTTTTGGACGTGCCCCAGATAATGTTTTTTGTTTGAAAAAGACGTAGTTCTCAGGGGAGGATCAGGATCCACCCCTGCCTGTGTCGACACTGACTTTTTCTCTTTAATTTTTCTAATCTGGCTTTGTTGATCCCTTTTATCTGCGTCCAGATCGTCCTCACTATCGAAGGACATCAAATCCTCCTCTATCTTATCATTCCCTTTCTCGCTTTTGGGGTTAGCTTCCTCACTCTTATTGGCCTCTTCCTGTCAGAGTATCTCCTCTCCTGCTTTTATAGCATTGGCTACAACCGGGTCCCCTTGTCTCTGGGATAAGATTTCATCTATCAGGTTCCAATAAGAGAAAGCCATAATGGGGACCTTCTCGGGTGCAAAGGTATTATAATAATCCTTGAGGGCATCACCTACCCTTCTCCATCTTTTTTCATCTATAGTTCCCTCAATAGGAAACCAAGGACAAACAGTTTTAACATAATCAAAAAATCTTAACAACTGCTTAATTGTGACCTTTACCCCTTTTGCCTTTAAAGTCTTTTTTAAGCCTTCCACAAACAGCTCATGCTGACTGATTTCTTGTCCCATAATTGCTGTTCACCTTACCGAGGTTCAGACGTGACAACAGGTTACCGCGCACTGTTTCCTCTTTTTATCTCCGTGATTATGGCGGCCGCTCCGAACAGCGTTCTTCACTGGATCCCCCGTTCTCGGGCCCCACGTTGGGCACCACTTGTCCCGACCCGCAGGTAGTCAATGGAGACCCTAGAGGGGGAGTGAGAATGATAGGACAAGAGACATGAGAGATGGAGACAAGACAGGATTCTGATCAAGTCTCGTTTATTGGCAAGTTCAAGGGGGTAATTATAGGGCAGGCAGCGAGGGGAGTTTCTCTAGCAGGCAGCTCAAGTAACTAAACCACAAAAATTAGAGATAGCATAGTGAAACATACTGCTAGCCGTCAGTGGCGTTCCAGTATGAGCTGTTTCAGGGAGTAGAGCTTGCACAAAAACAGCTTATCAGAAGCTGGGCGTAAATGGCCTTGCCAGTCAGCAGCCGGGCGCAGGTGGGCCTCGCCAAGGTCCGGCTTCCCACAAGTTAGATTGGACTATAATTTTCCTTTCTCTTAAGTCCCTGTCTGATTTGGATATCAAGGTTATGCAGCCTCATACCATTGAATGGGGTAAATTCCTTCTTTTTCTATATTCTGGATGAGTTTGTGCAAAAATGATATTATTTCTTCCTTTCATATCTGATAAAATTTACTGTCAAAACCATTTGGGGCTGATGTTCTATTTGCGGGACTGTTTCAATTATGGCTTTAATTATTTAGTAGTTATGAAACTCTGGTTTTTCTATTTCTTCTGTGGAAAATTGTATTTTTTTTTTTTTAGAAATTTATTTATTTCAGGGTGCCCAGGTGGCTCAGTCGATTAAGCATCTGCCTTCGGCTCAGGTCATGATCCCAGGGTCCTGGGATCGAGTCCTACACCATCTTGCTCGGAGGGGAGCCTGCTTCTCCCTCTGCCTGCCCCTTTCCCTGCTTGTACTCTCTCTCTGTGTTGAATAGATAAATAAATTCTTTTTTTAAAAAAGAAATTTATTCATTTCATCTAGGTATTCTCATTTATTGGCGGAAGAGTCTTCACAATATCCCCTTATTATCTTTCTCATATCTGCAGCATCAATGGGAAGGTTCCCTTTATTTCTTCCCTGGTTCATACTAGCTTTATCTCTTCTTTTCTTGACCAAGTAAGCCACAGGTTGGTTTGTTTCATTAATTTTTTCAAAGAACCAGCTGATGAGTTTTTTCTTCAATCTCTCTATACAGTCTCTATGTTTTTCAATCAATTTTTATCCTTGCATTTGGCTCTTCTCTGTATTCCTTTTTTTTAAAGATTTATTTATTTATATTTATTTATTTGACAAAGACAGAAAACAAGCAGGGGAAGTGAGAGAGAGAGAGAGAGAGAGAGAGAGAGAGAGAAGCAGGCTTCGCACTGAGCAGGAACCCTGATGCAGGGCTAAATCCTAGGACCCTGGAATCATGACCTGAGCCAAATGCAGACACCTAACCGACTGGAACGGGCGCCCCACTTCTCTGTATTTTGTTTCTTCTCTTTCTGCTATTCATTTTGTAACTTTTTTAAAAAAGATTTTACTTATTTATGTAAGAGACAGAGTGAACGTTGTGCAAGGGGGAGGAGCAGAAGGCAAGAGAGAGGGACAAGCCGACTCTCTACTGAGCAGGGAGCCTAAGGCAGGGCCCCATCCCAGGACCCTGAGATCATGACTTGAGCCAAAATTAGATGTTTAACCGTATGAGCACCAAGCACCCCACTTTTTGTAACTTCTTAAGCTAGACACTTTGCTCGTTCATCTTTAGACTTTTTTCTTATATAAGCAATTCGAGGGCAAAAGAAAAAAATCTTACTTTGTATGAATAAAGCACAGATATACATAATAAATGATACAGCACAGCACAAACAAATCCACAGTATATCTGTGGTCTTAAAATTATATAGACAGGATATTATATAGGTGATTAGGGAAAAAAGTATCTAAAAAGTTTCCTTAAGAGGATGATAATGAAAGAAACATTGAAAAACACCACCCTAAGACTGGGATTTGAGAGAAAGTAGTTAACCTGGAAAGTTCAGGTGACACAAATGGGGAGGGAAAGAAGTGATACAGGAGGGAAGGCAGCCAATAAGGAGTAGGCTCTCAGGCCAGCTTCCACTGGGGAAATTCGGAGGGCATCACCTCTGAGTCATCCCATCTGCGCTGAGGGAGCCCAGGTATTTATTCACCAACTCTTGGTTAGATTTTATTGAGGGCTGCTCCCAGGGAGTGATTCTTCAGCTCTTCTGGCCCGCCTCACAAGATAGTGACGTGGCTTTGAACAGTCTTGGGAACCAGACCCTTTGGTTCTAGAACTATTGGCCATATCCTGTAATAGTTCCCTGGGGCACAAGAAAAAGAGAGATATGGGTGGTCAGTGCCCCCTGCTACACTACTGTTACTTAAAATAATAGAAAGTGCTATTAGGAGAAAATTTCTGATATGAATAATCACAAGCAGCACTTTTTATAAAGCCCCCAGGGAGACCTAGCTGTCACATAGGTGCTGCTGGACTGAGCAAGGTCAGTGTTCCTTATCGTCACTCACACATCATCAGGCGGCTTCAAGTCTAACACATCTTTCCTAGAGATGCAATGTTATAAATTGTGTTTTCTTTTTTTCTTTTAAGATTTTATCGTGAGTAATGCCTACACCCAATGTGGGACTCGAACCCCCAACCCTGAGATCAAGAGTCGCATGCCCTACTGACTGAACCAGCCAGGTACCCCATAAATTGTGTTTCTCATGCAGGAAACATTTAATACTATAAAAACACCAAAATTGAAGATGAAGAGAAATGAAAATTGAGTAGGCTGTAAATATATAATAAACATAAACTAAATATGTATGCAGCCAAAAAGCTAAATTGTTACTGTTCTTGTGAGGGAAATGTTGTGGACAAGCTGGATTTAAGGGTTCTTAAACTACAGCTTCGGGGTGCCTGGGTGATTCAGATGGTTAAGTGTCTACCTTTGGCTCAGATCATGATCCCAGAGTCCTGGGATCAAGTCTCATGTCAGGCTCCTGCCTCAACGGGGAATCTGCTTCTCCCTGTCCCTCTGCCTCTCCTCCTTCTCATGCTCTCTCTCTGTCTCAAATGAATAAATAAAATCTTTAAGAAAAAAAATACAGCTTCAATGGAATGTTTTTGGTAAAAAAAGCATTTTCACTGCTCAACGACCTTAAAAGTCATCAACATTCCTGTCATCTTTGTCAGAAATTTCCATTACTGATGAGGTGTACATGAATGTTTTTCCTCTCTTCTCTCCTCTCCTCCCCAACCCTCTTCTCCTCTTTTCCTTTCCTGTAAGCTCTACGTGTAATGTGGGGCTTCAACTCACGACCCCCGCCCAGATCAAGAGTCACATGTTCAACCACTGAGCCAGCAGGTGCCCTACCCTGTTCTTTTCTTGTAGAACTCATTCTGTGGTCTTTCTAAGTGTGTCCTCTGATGTCTCATCTTTTCTTAAGCGTTTCCAAAGGACTGTGGCTTTGGAGAAATCATTTCTTGAGTTGGAGGCATAGTGGCTTCTCTGTATCTGATCATGCTGGACACGCATTCTAAAGTGTTGCCATCTCATGAATATTGGCTGAATTGGCCCACACTTCCCACTTCCTTCAAATCTTTGTTTCCCTCAAAACTTGTGCTTGCCAGAGAATGCGATTCGGAATTCAGGAAGACTAGCTCATTCACTTTTCTTTTTTGCCGTGTTATCTTAAAATATCATGCTGCTTTTTCAAAGAAACTGAGGGGAATCCCGGAACACTTCCCAGAGGAGGTGATATTTGGCTTGTGCAAAATTTTGGTTAGTGTATGTGGACTTAAATGTGGAAACTGCTTGACGAAAGGCCAGGAAGTATGGCAGGTGTTTGTACTGAATATGTTCCATTTGTTCCTCCAAACCCATTCTTCATTTTTCTCCACCCCGCTCTACATCCTGGGAGATGACAGTCAGGGCCTGCACAACAGACTTCCTTGCCCTATGGTTTCCGGTTGGGCTCAGGCAATGGAAGGCACCAGCAGGAGAGACTGGCATTTTTTCATTCCCACGGTGGCAGCATCCCTCCACCAGAGGCCACAGCTCCCGTAAGTAGTGTTCTCTCTCTGCATTCAGGTAACAGTTTTGTCCCTTCAGCCCTAGGAGTGCTGACAGGTATCACACCATCTCTTACTGCTCTTCCTAAACTCTACTCACAGCTTTGAAAGAGCTCCTGTATTAAACTCATCTCAAGTTATCCATTTTGAGTGTGCCATCTGTTTCCTGCCAGGTCCCTGATTGGTACAGTGTGTTTGATTAATGGGTATTAGTTCAGACTAGGTGGAGCATGAAGTGTTGTGTGATGAAACAGCAAAACATTATGTAGGAACAGTAGGCTAAGAGCAGATGGTGAAGGGGCTTGCCTTCCAAGCCAGAGAATGGGAACCTCAAGGTTTCAGACCAGGAGTGGAATGCTGTAAGAAAACTAATTTGTGGGTTGCTTAGGTGGCTCAGTCGTTAAGCATCTGGCTTCGGCTCAGGTCATGATCCTGGAGTCCCGGGATCTAGCCCTGTATTGGGCTTCTTGCTCGGCAGGAGGCCTGCTTCTCCCTCTCTCACTCCCCCTGCGTGTGTGTCGGTCAAATAAATAAATAAAATCTTAAAAAAAAAAAAAAAAAGAAAACTAATTGGGCAGCTGCCTGTAGAAGGGTTTAGCAAGCAGAGATGGGAAGACAAGTTAGGAGATGAGTACAACTGCTCTTACAGGGAGATATACACTTCATAATTCTCAGCTTGGCAGAGCACCAAAGACTTGATAGCACAGCATGTTGATAAGGATGTAGGGAAATAGTGCTCTCAGAAATCACTATTGAGGGCATAAATTGATAAACTTTTTTGAAAGGCATTTTGATAGTATCTATCAATATTTTAAGTGATGATAAGTTATTGATCCAGCAATTCCTCATCTAGATATTTAACCTACAGATAATATTGCACAAATGCCAAATAATTTAAGTATAAGGCTATCCATTGTAGCATTTTTCTAATGGCTTAATATTGGAACAACCTAAATGTCCATCAACTGGAGACTGGAAAACAAGTATAGCACAGTCCATGGAATGGAATACTATGCAGCAGTTAAAGAGAATGAAATGACTATGTCCTCACATGTCCTCACATAGAAGATAGTCTAATAGTTTACCTAACATGCTTCTGTTTTTGTGGGAGGATAAAAGGATATTTTGCACTTAAGCTTACAAATGCAAAAACCAGAATAAAGGAAATGGACAGGATGATTACTCTCCAAAGAGAACTGAATGGCTGGGTTCAAATGGAGATTTACTCTTTATTCAAATCTTATTCCACCTGTGCATAAATTATCTGTTTAAAAATCCACTGCACCGGGGCTCCTGGGTGGCTCAGTTGGTTGAGAGACTGCTTTCGGCTCAGGTCATGATCCTGGAGACCCGGGATCGAGCCCCACATCGGGCTTTCTGCTCCGCGGGAGGCCTGCTTCTCCCTATCTCACTCCCCCTGCTTGTGTTCCCTCTCTCGCTGTGTTTCTCTCTGTCAAATAAATAAATAATCTTTAAAAAAAAAAAATCCACTGCACTGCCATCTTAGACTCAAACCTCTACCTTGCTATCAGTTTTAAAAATCAGACTAGGTAGAGCTTTCTTGGTGAAATAACACAACTGAAAGATATTCAACTAAAAAAATAATAATCTTCATAATAAAGTATTTGAATTCCTGAGCAGAATGTTGAGCTTGTTTTCCAGGTAAGTAAATGGCCCTGAGTTGGGGTGCCTGGGTGGCTCAGTTGGTTAAGCGACTGCCTTCAGCTCAGGTCATGATCCCGGAGACCCAGGATCAAGTCCCACATCGGGCTCCCTGCTCGGCGGGAAGCCTGCTTCTCCCTCTCTCACTCCCCATGCTTATGTTCCCTCTCTGGCTGTGTTTCTCTCTGTCAAATAAAAAAAATCTTAAAAAAAAAAAAAAATTGCCCTGAATTGCCTTGCCTGGTTCTTGTCAGTTCTTAAAAGTTCAGAATAAGTACAGTATCTGAAAAATTGGAAGATAAGTCGGTGAATAGTAACTGCATGCTTCCAAGTAGGTAGCGGGCAGAGATGTCAGTCAGGGAATTCAGTCCTTGGATGGGTGGTTGATATACATGCCTTAATGTCTTTTCTAAACTAGAGAGGTTATAAGGCATCGCCTTTTCAGGGCTCTCAGAATTCCTCTATTGGGATTGTTCTTTCATTCATCTTCATCTAAACTGTGCCCTCCATAAAGGAAGACCACATGCTTATTGGCCATTGCATTCTTAGTGCCCAGCATTGAACAGGTGCATAGTAGTTGCTCGTATACTTGTTCAATTGAATTGAACATGGCTTTCTGTGTCATATTGCCCTTGCACTTCCTGAAACTTAAGCTGGGTAAATAGTTCACCCTTCATCTTAATTGCAGTGACCCACTTATCTTCTTCATAAGAAGAAAAATGATCAAGTAGTGTAACTAAGATTTTGAGTTGATGATGAGACTTTTGAATTAAATTCAATTTAGTCATCTAATTTCTGTGATACTAGAGTAATCGCATGTTTCTAAAACATTGCTATTACTTTGTAATATTACACATAGAAAGTTGAATCTTTACATCTTGCTGCTTTAGTTCATTTCTTAGTTAATACAATTAAAGCTTTTTTTTTTTTTTGGTGGGGTGCCTGGGTGACTTAGTTATTAAGTATCTGCCTTTGGCTCAGGTCATGATCCCGGAGTCCTGGGATTGAGCCCCACATCGGGCTCCCTGCTCAGCAGGAAGCCTGCTTCTCCCTCTCTCACTCCTCCTGCTTGTGTTTCTGTCAAATAAATAAATAAATAAATAAAATCTTTAAAAAATTTTTTTAAAAAGCCCTATTTCTGGCAATGACTCTTGGATTCCAGTCAGAACTTCAGGATTAGAATTTACATGTAAATTGGCCATTTCTCTTATTCTTATGAGGTTGAAACTCTGGAGAGATACTTTACAATTATGTAATAGTGTACTGAATTGTGTCTAACATAGCCAATCATAAATGAAGTTTAATAAACTGCTTGACTAATGTGCAATTTTATTGCTTCCGTATAGGATTTTAACTTTTTTAAAAAAGGATTTATTATTTTAGGGAGACAGCCAAGAGGGGGACAGAGGAGAGAATCTCAAGCCGACTCCCCGCTGAATGTGGAGCCTGATGTGTAGTTCCATCCCAAGACCCTGAGATCGTGACCTAAGGTGAAACAGAGTCCAACTGTAACTCACTGAGCCACTCAGGCGCCCCTCAGTGTCGATTTTTTAATGAAAATATATAGTTATTACATTTACTGGTGCAATATGCTCTCACCGTAATGACATTATTAAATCTGCTTAATAAAAACTTGGTTACTCTAGTCAGCAGTTTTATTAAAAAGTTATCTCTTCAGCGTCACTAGCTATCAGGGAAATTCAAATCAAAACCACTCTAAGATACCACCTTACACCAGTCAGAATGGCCAAAATTAACAAGACAGAAAACAACAAGTGTTGGAGAGGCTGCGGAGAAAGGGGAACCCTCTTACACTGTTGGTGGGAATGTAAACTGGTACAGCCGCTTTGGAAAACAGTGTGGAGATTCC
>PITA01023634.1:0-27873 GCA_004023965.1 Spilogale gracilis
GTGTTGTGACACAGTTGAGGGATCTTCATTTAAATCTCTCCATGTCTTGTTTCCAAGACATTTCATGATCTTGCTTTTTCCCTTCCTGATCTTTCTTTTCTCTGATTTTTTTCTTTTTCTTTTTTCTCATATCATAAGTGTTCCTCAGCCCTCCATCCTCGAGCTTTTCCCTTCTTTCTCTTTCTCTCCAGTGGCAGTAGCAATTCATTAATTTACTCACTCATCTGTACATATGTTCTTTCAATACATATTTATTACTAAAATGTTCCAGCCACTGTTCTGGATGCTGAAATATTATCTTGAATAAGTCTGACTTGCTGCACTGGATTGAATTGTGTTTCCCTAAAATTCATATATTGGGGCCCTGACTTACAGTGTGATGGTATTTGGAGATGAGACTTGTGGATTGTAATTAGGTTTATAAGAGGTCCTGAGGGTGGTGCCTTCATGGAGTGATTAGTACCCTTATAAGAAGAGACACCAGAGAGTTTCCTTTCTCTTTTTTTCTCCCCAACAGCAAAGAAACTCCACGTGAGGGCAGTGAGAAGGTGGCCATTTGCAATCCAAGGAGAGAGTGATCACCAGACATGAACCCTGTTGGCATCTTGGTCTTTGACTTCCAAGCTGCATAACTGTAAGAGATAAATTCTTATTATTTAAGTCACCCATCTTTGATATTCTGTTATCACTGCTCAAGCTGACTAAGACAAATGTTGGTACTGAAAAGTGGAGGGTGATGCTGTGACAAGTACCTAAGCATGTGGAAATGGCTTTGAAACTGGGTAACAGCTGGAAAGTAGAAGAGTTTCGAAGCACATGCTAGAAATATGACCATTCTGGGGAGGTCTCAGATAAATACGAGGAACATGTTATTGAAAACTGGAGAAAAGGCAAAGGATTTGGCTGAACTGTTTTCTAGTATTTTGTAGAGGGTAGAACTTTTAAGTGATGAAATTGGATATTTAGCCAAGCCAACTCTTAATAGTATTGAAAGACTAGCCTAGTTCCTCCTGAATGCTTATAGTGAAATGCTAGAAAAGAGGTGAATTAGAGAAGAAATTGTTAAACAAAAAAAAACAAAAACAAAACAAAATTTAAAGATATTGAAAATTATTAGCCTGTTCAAATTGCAAAAAAATGAGAAATCATGTTCAGCAGAGAATACCGAGAGGGTGAATATCAAACGTTTGATCCAGAGATTAAGGTGGCATAAATTATAGACCTTATCAACCATCCACAGAAGCCAGGAATAGAGATGGGATTATACTAGCAATAACACTACCAGTGGGGACTAAAGGAACAGAGTGAAATAAAGACTATGAACAAGTACTATTCTTCAAGAAAAGGAAAAGAGTATCTCAAAGGTGATTCAGAGGTTATTAGTACTGCTTCTCCCACCTAGGTTCCAAGCTCATGGGATGTGAGTGTGGGTGGCAGGTGCGTGTGTTGGGAGGTAAGATGTAACCACTTGGGTTTCAAAGGGCAGGTCCCACATAGAGGGGCTGCATGGATAGGACCTTTGCAGAGAGCAGTGTGGGTATTTCTTCCATAAGCCATACCTGATTTAGGTGATATTTAAATGCGAAATTGGACTTTAAACTTCAGAGTTGATCCTAGAATGAAGTAAGAATTTCAGGGCTCTTAAGATGGGATAATTTAGTGTATTTTGCATGTAAGAAGGACACAAATTTTGGGGGCCAGTGCTAGAATGTCATAAGCTAAATTTGTCCCCCTTCCCAAATTCATGCTTTTCATAAGTTACTTAAATCCCTCAAGGAATTTAAAGTCTAGTAATAATGATATCCAATATTTTTTTTTAATATTTTATTTTTTTGACAGAGAGAAACACAGCGAGAGAGGGAACACAAGCAGCGGGAGGGAGAGAGGGAGAAGCAGGCTTCCTGCTGAGCAGAGAGCCCGATGTGGGACTTGATCCTGGGTCTCCGGGATCATGACCTGAGCCGAAGGCAGTCGCTTAACCAACTGAGCCACCCAGGCGCCCCAATGATATCCAATATTATTGCATGTTTACAATGAATGAGGCATTATTTAAGTGATTTACATGTATTATATTAAATTCTCACAAAACTTAATTAGTGAGCACCAATTTTATCCTGATGTTAGAAAGAAAGGTGAAAAGGTATAGTATGACAATAGGCACATAATTACAAAACTAATGAATTTAAATTGAAGTAGATGCTCTGAAGAAGTAACACGATGTAAGAGAATTTAATAGCAGTACTTGAACAGAGAATGAACAAATCTAAAGAGAAAGTGACTTTTAACCGAAGATATGAAGCACACAGTAAGTGTTAAGGACACAAAGTGATATGAGAACAGAAGAGGGAGAGCAGCATATGGAAATATCTTGAGATGGAAAGGAGAACACTGTTCCAGGAAGTAAGAAAGGCATGTGTGGGAGACATTGAAGAAAGGTGACAAGATGCAAAACCACAGAGAAAAATCAACTGTCAGAATGGAGGCCAGGATGGAAGCAAAGAGACCACTAAGGTGTTAATTTACATCATCCCAAACTAGAGTCAATAGTGCAGCAGCAATGGAGATAAATTGACTGATTTGATATTTACCTGCAAGTTCAGTCTACAAAATCTGCAAATGGACTGGCTGTGAGATGTAAGGGAAAGAAAAGAATTAAAGCTGACCCTCAAGTTTCTTTCTTGAGCAATTACTTACATGGTGGGATCATTCGGTGAGACTAGAAAAGCAAATAAAAGAATATATGAATTTAATAGCTCTTTCTATAATTTCTAGAATGCTTGGTATCTGGTTAAGTAAGATACATGGTGCTTAATGCAGATTTCACATCCATTCCTCATTCATTCATTGATTTATTTCATGCTCTGTACCAGGCAGTCTTCTAGGTGTTTAGAATACAAAAGTGGAAGGATAGAGCTCAATAGGCCTGGGACTTGGGCCTCTGGCAGGAGGAGGCCACTGCTTTATTTTTGGTGTTTTAGCCTCTAAATAGGTGCAATGAAGATGGTTCTGTAAGTGAAGAAGGAAAGTGGAATCTGTAATTAATTGCTATGGAAATAAACCAATGCTTTTCGGGTGAAGAGCAATCGCTGGTTTTGGAGGGAGGGGCACTGACAGAAACATCAGCCAAGTTAGAAAAGTGCAAGTCCATTTCTCATCTTCCTACCTTCCAGTGACTCACTAGCACTTTTCCTTCCTTCCTTCCTTCCTTCCTTCCTTCCTTCCTTCCTTCCTTCCTTCCTTCCTTTCTTTCCTTTCTTTCTTTTCTTTCTTTCTTTCTTTCTTTCTTTCTTTCTTTCTTTCTTTCTTTCTTTCTTTCTTTTCTTTCCTTCTTTCTTTTTAAATGGTGGCTTAAACAAAAAGAGCTTTATTATGGCACAAACTAGTACATTGTGGGGTAGGCAGTGTTTGTTGAATTGGAGATCTGAAAAATTAATCAACAGTGTCATATGGAATCAACTACATCCCTGAAAAAGCAAGTCCTTCCCTGAAAGTCACCAGCAGAACTGAGATGGAGTTCTCTGGACCAAAACAGAGTCAAGTACACATCCTGACTAGTCTCAAGGAGAGAATGAGGACTACCAAAAGGCTCAGGATAGTCATAATTTCCTTGAGCAAAAGGGAGACCACAGAGGTCTGATTCACTGAGCACACTGGGGTGGTGGATGATGCACACTGAGCACATGCACCAGGCGGTAGAGATAAAAATATGTTGGACCAGAAACTGGCAAGGGCATAAATGTGGAAAGAACATTAGGCAGCCTAATTCTGCTCTTTAAATAGTTTTCCACACACCTGGAACTTATAGGGAATATCATATTCAGATGTACGAGGATGAACTCAGTTATTTATAGAAATTATCAGAGATTCAGTTGTCAAAGGTAGAATGAAGTTTATGGAGTCTCAGCTACAGAATAACAGAGAGGTTAGAAGCTTGAAGTTTGAACTGAGAGACAAGAACTTAACAGCCCTCATACTGTGATGAGACTCATACATTTATATTTTCAGGACGGAACTCTACTGTGAACTCCAGACTTGTTTATCTAACAGCCTACTCAGGATTCATGCTTGAATGTCTAATAAAGACCATGTATATAACATGCTCAAAAATGAACTACTTATTTTCCCATACAGCTTGCTTCTCCCACATTCTTCTCCATCTCAGTGAAAGATCTCTTCATTCTTATTTCTCAAGACAAAAATTTTCAATCTGTTTTTGACTTCTCTTTTACTCCCTATTATAATCTATCAGAAGATCATATATTTGAAAATATATTCAAAGTGTAACCCCATCTTACTAACTCCAAGCCACCATTATATTTTGCTTGAAATACTGAGGCAGCCTCTTAATTAATCTCTCCTGTTTCTGACACCATTCTCATCTTTCCAGAGCCAAGTAATTCTCTGCCTTTAAATGTAACTCAGAAAACTTTAGTACTCTGTTCAAAATCCTTCAGAGTCTGCTCACCTCACCACTAGCAAAGTCTAAAATACTCTTACCAATCTGAGACCATAAACAAGCTTTCTTGCTCCATCATTCCTCTGATATCATTCCCTACCTTACTCCCTCTTCCTCAGTCCTTGCTCTTTCTCTAGCATGCCAAGCACTCTCCTCCATCAAAGCTTTTGCAATTGCTGTTATCTCTGTCTCAAACGCTCTTCTCTAAGTCTTTCTAGAACAGTGTCTGACATAGATGTCACTCAATATTTATTGACTGAATTAAGGAGTCAGAGAAGACTTTCTCAAGAAAGTTACATTTTATCCAAGATTATAGAAATAATCAGAATTGGGGCACCTGGGTGGCTCAGGTGGTTAAGCATCTTCCTTTGGGTCAGATCAGGGTCCTGGGATCCCAGGGTCCTGGGATGGAGCCTCGCCTGGGGATCCTTGCTCAGCAGGAATCTGGTCCTCTCTCCCTCTACCTGCCACTTCCCCTGTCTGTTTTCTCTCTTTCTTTCTCTGGCAAATAAATAAATAAAATATTTTGAAAAAATAATCAGTAATATGAATAAAATGGGACTGTGGGTTCATTAGGAAAAAGAAATCGAGACAGAGGAAACAGCATGTGCAAAGGTGATGAGACAAAAGTAAATATGTTTTCTGTATATTTGGGGCATGCTAAGGAGGAGAGGAGTATAAATATAGCTAGAGAGAAAAAAGCAGAAGAACAAAAAAAAAAAAACCCTCAAAATAAATCAAGAGATAGAGTTGTTAAAAGTTAAAGGTTAAAAGACAACAGAAGAAGTTAGCTCAAGAAATAAATGTAAATGAAAACAAAACCTCCAGCTGGAAAGCTATATTAAAAACAATAAAAATTAAATTTAAAAAATGACTGAAAACATAAACAGAGACATAAGGAATGGAAATAAGCAAGTCCCACAAAAACACTTAAATTTTGGAGTGCCTGTTGTGGCTCAGTTGGTTAAGCATCTGCTTTCAGCTCAGGTCATGATTTCAGGGTCCTGGGATCCAGCCCAGCGTCCCTGGGGGAGTCTGCTTCTCCCTCTCCCTGGGTTCCTCCCCCTGTTTGTGCACTCTCTTGCTCACTCTCTCAAATAAATAAATACAATCCTTTTTAAAAGTACACTTAAATTGTTACAGAGACTATGCTGAATATAGAAAAGAAGATTAAAAGTTCACGTTTTTGGAATCCTTGAAAGAGGAAAGAAAAATAACATACAAAGTTATACCATACAATGCTTCACTGAGTAAAAAAATATAAATTTTATTTATTAAGGGGCATACTAGTTCCTCCAAAATTACTTTCCATATAAATTTTATAATCAGTTGATTATTATCAACAAAATACTGGGATTTCTATTGGGATTACATTGAATGTATACATAAGTTGGAAAGAATTGACATTTTAATATTGAAGTTTTCAATATTTGAACATGAAATACCTTTCCATTTATTTATATCTCTTATATACAGTTTCTTTAATCGGGGTTTTAGCATTGCCTTTATAATATTTTTTTTCTGTTTCCCAAGAATAAGTTTGAGTTTCCTTGAAATAGACTTAGATTTACCTAGAAAATACTTCTTGGAAAGTACTCTTGGGAAATAAATGTGTAAGGAAGTAAATAAGGCAGAATTGGAGAGAGATACTGATGCATAATTGCAAGTGAGACCTCATCCAATCTTTAAGGTGCCCTGAGCTAAGATGATTCTTCAGAGCCGTCCAAACTTAATGTGGATGCTCTTGAAGGATGTTAACATGTTTCATAAAACTTCACATTTTGTACTTATTCGTGTGTGTGTGTGTGTGTGTGTGTGTGTGTTCTTATATATACAACTACATTCTTCTCCCTAAAACTTCAATTCCCCAATTTTTTTCTTTCAGGTCCCAGGTCATCCAGCCAGGCCACTCACCCTGTCTAGGCACATATACAGATTCTTGCTTAGGCCACTTTTCTCACCCAAAGTGAATGACCAAATGCATCATCTAAAGCTCTTTCCATAGAAAGATCCCTTCTCACTAATGTCACTCAGGACCATCCCCGACTCAAGCTATAATGCACTTGTAGTCCATTAGTAGATCACATAGATCTGCTGGACCAATCCATTCATGGATAAGCAAAATCATTCTTTTCCCTCCTCTGGCCCTGCTCCTACATGATCCAAGATGTGTCACTTCTACCTTATTATGGATCATTTTGAACTTTATGATATATTGGATATGACAGAATCTGATGAATGATAGGCAGCTTTGGCCAGGTGATCTCAGTGTTTCACAGTCTTTTGTTCCATCTCTATCAGGTGGAATAGTATGATAGAAGCTATTTTTGGAATAGTGTATTGTTCTCTGTAGATGTCATGACCTTGCTCTAGAACCATAGTGGTCTACATTTTGGTTCACTATTATGCTTATCATTAACTCTGCCTGATACCTTTCCATCAACAAATACCCCCACTGTACTGCCTAATATGGTAGCCACTGGCCACGTATGACAATTTAAATTTAAATTAAGTGATGTATAACACCCAATACTCATCACACCATGTGCCCTACTTAATGCCCATCACCCAATTATCCCTGCCTCCCCTCCAGTAACCCTCAGTTTGTTTCCTATAGTTAGGACTACTATGTACCTGTTAAATTATTGAACACTACATCTGAAACTAATGGTGTAATATATGTTGGTTAATTGAATTTAAATAAAAAATAAAAAAATTAAATACATAAGTATTTTAAAAAATAAATAAATAAATTAGTTAATTAAGTTACATAAAATTAAAAATTCAGTTCCTTAGTTCACTAGCCACATTTTTAATGCTTATAGTCACATATGGCCAGTGACTACTCTATTGGATAGTGAAAGCACGAAACAATTTCATCATTGTGAAAGTTTTATTTTTTAAAACATGGTATAGAACAATAAGGTCATCTACATCATAGAACATAAGTGGCATCTTTTCTTTCACCACTGGTTGGACCCTTTTGAACCCTTTCCTACTTTAGATCCCACTCAAAGCTGACACTCTTTCATGCCACTGAAGAAACTGATTTGGACCAATTTTCCCAAGTTAAGAATATACTGCTTTCTATGTGAAGAAAAGTAACATCCTGGGGAAAAAAATGTTTGAAGAAGGCATTTCTGATTAGGACTATTACTCAAAATATACAAAGAGGATATACACAGGGCAAATAGCTTATGAAAAGATATTTCATATCATATGTCATCAGATAAATAAAAATTAAAACAATAATGAGATGCCACTTTATACATATTAGAATGGCCAAAATACAGAACACTGACAATATCAAGTACTGGTAAGTGAAGATGTAATGTGAAGAAACAGAATGCTGATGCAGTTCTAATGAGAATGCAAAATGGTACAGCCACTTTGAAAGGCAATTTTGCCGTTTCTTAAAAAACGAATTATACTTTTACCATATGATGCAGCAATCATGGTTCTTAGTATTTCCCCAAAGAAGTTGAAAACTTAATGTTCACAAAAATTGTATTTACAAGTAGCTTTATTCTTAATTACCAAAACTCAAAAGTAACCAAGATATCCTTTAGTAGGTGATGGATAAACTGTGGTATATCCATCCATTGTAATATTATTCAGTGCTAAAAAGAAATGAGCTATCAAAGCATGAAAGACATAGAGGAAATGTAAATGCATATTACTAAGTGGAAGAAGTCAATCTGAAAATCTACACACTGTATGATTCCAACTGTATGTATTTCTAGAAAAAGCAAAACTATGGAAACAGTAAAAAGATCAGTGACTCCCCAGGGATTAAGGGGAAGGAGGGATGAATTTGTGGAGTGCAAAAGATTTTTAGGGCAGTGAGCTACTTTGTGTGACACTATAATGGTGGATATATGTCATTACACATGTGTCCATACCCACAGAATGTACAACACTAAGAATAAACTGAAATGTAAACTGTGGACCTCGCTGATAATGAGGTGTCAATCAGTTTAACAAATATACCTCTCTGGTGGGAGATGTTGAGAATACAGGAAGCCACGAATGAGTGAGAACAGGGGCTGTATAGGAAATCTCTGTACCTTTTGCTTAATTTTGTTGTGAACTTAAAATTGCTCTAAATAAATTATACTTTAAAAAAAAGAATATGCTACATATAAAACCCAAAGAGTTCCATCAAGTAGTGTGTTTCTTACTTTTTTTTCACTAGATTGGATGTTGGATTGGATTTTATACATTAGTTTGGATATTGCAGTATGATCTGGATTTCTGGATCCATAAAGTTGCATTTACGTAGCAGATTCTTGAATCGTCATTGAATTTATTTCCCACTTCTTGTTCATCTGCCCATTCACAAGATATAAATAATATACTGGATGAAACTAATGGTCTGGGTAATGTCCAGAAGGTCAAGTTGCCTTGGAAAGTTAACATAACTCATAACAAAAACATAAAGGTACACTGTTGTGATGTTAACTATTTCACATGCTCCTTTTGAATAGGTATGAAAAATAATCTGTTAGGCAAATCTGTACCCTGCATGTACCAACTCAATTAATCTTCTCTATCAAAAAAACCCACATTGCCATATCTACTACCTACCTATTTGCATTAAGCTACTGTCATCCATAATAACGTATTCAATTTTTTAGGGAATAAGACTGCTAAATTATATGAGGGTCTGGTAAGGGCTATCACATCTGTCACCTTTAAATAGCTGAGGATACTAAATAATACATTCCTTAAAAATGTGTTACTTTTTAATCTACTATTATTATCTGTGGAAGTAGATAGTTTTGGAGGCTCCTTTTGTCATGTTGTCTGGTCCCTTCAGGGTGACTGGACTCCAATTTAATCAGTGCAGTCTGGATCTGACAACTGACTCGGGTCTGGAAACTGGGAAAGGGATAGCATCATTTTATTGGTGTGGTTGCATTCAGTCTCCTGATCATTCATCCTTGATTTTTTTTGATTGTAGAAATTAAGCAAGAAATTAATTAAGAAATTAAGAAGTTAAGATAACATCTCATATAAGTTATCTCTGGAAAGCCCGTGTTGTATTTACCACCTTCCTTGATCTCTACAGGTCAGGCCTTCCTCTGCCTGCCCCTTTCACCTTACTGTTCCTTGTGTTAAACTTACCCATCTTGCTTTGACAGTAAAATGACACTACCTGGCCTCTTTTATCTTTGGATACACTCATGTTTCTCACTGTCAGAGAGACCAGCATCTACAGTTAGACCTGACCTACAAAAGAGAAGTACACCAAGCTTCTTAGTGATGCCAGTGCCTTTCTCACTCATGTACTCCTTATTGTTCTAGTGAATAAACATGGCTTCTGGCTTTCTCTTAGTACATAGCTTTTCTGACATTAAATATGTCACTGCCCATTTCTTAAAGTCATTTAATACCTTCCTCGTCTCTCACACAATTCTGGCATTTCCACTTTGCTTGTGTGGGCCAACACTTTTTCAAACTTTCCAGTTGTCATTCTAGCAGTGTGTTAGCACTGTCTCCTTGGGTCCTTGACATTGTATTAAATCATGTATTATGGGAGAATGCTCCACATTGGTGAAGGCTGTTATCCAGAGTTTTGTTCTGCACCTCTTGTTCCATCAACTTCAGGATCCAGTTTCATTCATACTCTCTTGTCTTCTGTGGTACCCACTAAACAGCTCCTGGAACTCTTTTGGCATATAGTCTCTGTCGTCCCTTAGCTACCTTAGTACTTCCATATTGGGCTGTGCTGGTATTTGACCCTTAGTGTTGGTTTATTTATCTGGAGGTAGTTGAAGGTAGATTTTTGAGGTGGGGGGATATAGGTGGGAACAATGATTTTGAAAGCATCTAACTTTTTGGAATCTTCTGCATGATCTCCAAGAGAAGTCTCCTCTAAAAATATAACCGTATCTCCTAACAAAGAGGTATGAGTTACTGCCACTAAGAAGGTTAAGGAGAAAGTGGAATTTCAAGCCTCCCAACTATATCTAATCAATTATTTTTATTCCAAATCTAAGGAGAAATATTCCTTCATCATTAAAACCCTGATCTTAGCTTAGGATACCCACTGGGACTGAAATATCAACCTTCTCTGAAGCTCCACTCAATTAAATGAGTAAGATTTGAACCTAATGCTCCATATGCCTTCCAATGGCAGGAATGAAAGTCTCTTTAAATGTTTCCAGGCATTGCTCTTATATTCAGATATTGCCTTGGGTTGATAATAATCACCTAAACTAATTCTCTCTCTTCAATTAAAAAAATGGTTCCAAATAAAGTCCACACAATTTATAACTCTAATACTTACTATTTCACTTATGTCCTTAAGCTCCAGAAATTATTACATAGTTTTTGTGTCCACTTCTACCAGTATTGCATCCTAGTTCACTACTGATGACAATTTAAACAATTGTCAAACAGTAAAGTCTATTTTTTTCCACTTACCACCAGCAATAGACTCATTGCAAGATAACCTGACAGAAGTCAACATATAACACAGTTAAAATGCAGCTTTAGAGCCAGGGTGGCCCTTAAGATTTGTCCCAACTTGAGATAAGGGGATTGAGCCTTGGTAACTTTGCATCATCTTGTCATTGGATGTGGTCTTTGCCCTGGGAAGGGGTGTAATTTTTAAAAATGGAGTTATCTGTGGCTAAAGACAGTGTCAAGGGAAGGACTCAACTGTGAGCTCTCAGCAGCAGATCTTCCCAGTGGCTGGATGATGTGTGATTTACCAGAACATTAATTTATCTATTATAGTATACATAGAAAAACTTACAAATATATGTGTACACCAATAATTGATAAATTATCACATAGAAAATATACCCATATAATACCACCACACCTTTCAAGACACATTAACACTTAGAACTAGGGTAACATCCAGAATTCCTACTCAGTCATGACCCTCAGTTCCACAATAACAATCATTATGCAACTTCCAACATCATACTTAAGTTTTACTTGCTTTTAAACTTTATATAAAATAGTATAAAATATTTTAAAACAAATTAGTATTTTTTATATGTCTAACTTCTTTCACTCAATGGTAGATTGTGGAATCCATCCATGTAATTGCATAAGCAATAGCTTCCTACATGAGTATACATTGTGACATTCCTTTATATGAATACATCATAATTTATGATTATACTGCTGATTGATATTGTTGTTGTTTCTAGTTTTTTACTATTATCAATATGCTGCTATGAGCACATCCACACATGTATTTGGCAAAAATTAATTTGGCAAAATGCAATTCTGTTGTGATTCGTGTGGAAGAGTACTCTTGTGGAAGAGTAACACTGATGGGCTATCACAGCTTCCATACATCCTGCCATACAGGTTTTCTTCCAAAAAAATTTTATCAGTGTACACCTTCCACTGGAAGAGTATTAGGGCTCCAGCTGGCTCATTTCTCTCCTACATTTACACTTTGTATAGGCAGGGTTGTTTTTTTGTTTTATTTTTTGTTTTGTTTTGTTTTAGGGCTGTTTTGTTAACAGCCCCCCCAGAGACGGGGGATCAAGTCCCACATCTGGCTCGCCTGCTCAGCGGGAAGCCTGCTTCTCCCTCTCTCACTCCCCTGCTTGTGTTCCCTCTCTCGCTGTGTTTCTCTCTGTCAAATAAATAAAATAATCTTTTTTTAAAAAAAGAGTAGTTTTATGTCATGCCTTTTTTTAAAGATTTTGTTTATGTGAGAGAGAGAGAAAACACAAGCAGTGGGGAAAGGCCAAAGGAGAGGGAAAAGCAGACACCCCCCCACCCGATGTGGGACTTGATCTCAGAAACCTGGGATCATGACCTGAGCCAAAGGCAGAGGATTAACTGACTGAGCCACCCAGGGGCCTTATATCATGGATTTTTATGAAAAATTAGACTCCTTAAACTTTTAAGATGAAACACATTTGCAGAAAACTTTTATAACCTCACATGATTCCCCCTTCCATTGTTTTTCTCTAATGCTCAAATATATGGCAGCTTATTTTCTGAGATATTCTGGCTTTTCACTTGTCCCCCACCCCACTTTAGATTTTTTTTTAAGATTTTATTTATTTGAAAGAGACAGAATGAGGGAGAGAGCACAAGGGGGGGGAAGGGTCAGAGAGAGAAGCAGACTCCATGCTGGGCAGGTATCCTGATGTGGGATTCGATCCCGAGACTCCAGGATCATGACCTGAGCTGAAGGCAGTTGCTTAACCAACTGAGCACCCAGGCACTCTCATTGTAGATGTTTTTTCCCTTTATCTTTATTTTGATCTGTTCCCAGAAGGTTTTTTTGGTCTGTGGCCCTGCCCGAAATGGAGGTCTGGTGGGTCACTTTTTAAGTTCATAGGGGCTAGACTGCCAGAGCAGTTAAATATCCCTTTTTCTTTCTTTTTTTTAAATATTTTTTTCATAAAATTTTGAATCATATGACTATTCCCTTTGGAGACATTGGTAAAGTGAGGTTAATGGATTGAACTGTAGAAATATTAATATTTTAAAATGTATTGATATATAATGCCAGATTTATTTCTGGGTATTTTGTGCCCATCTATACCCTCTATCACCATGGAATGACAAATTTCCTCTCACCAAACCCAGGGAGAGACTGAATGTTCTTTTTTCTGTTTGCCAATTTAATGAAAGATGGTTTCTCATTTTGTTTTAATTTGCATCTCAAACTCAATCTCTCTCTACAAGACACAAATATGCTTACGTGCTTAAGTTGTATGTTGTGCATGAGTTATTTATTTTTAATATTTAGAAAAAAGTAGTGTATTTGATTTGAAACTCTAAAGTAATTGTAGAAGTTCTCAGACATTACATGAGGCATCAAAACCCAGATTGACTGTGACTAGTTTTTCATCATTATTCATATCAATATTAAGGGATTCCTCTAGACTCTTGTCATTAGGCTGTTCTTGCTGCTCTCCTCCTTGTCCCTTCTCTTCCTGATGATGTTCCTTAATTCTTCTTTGTAGTTTGAATAGAAACTTTCTCTTTTATGCCATATAATACTTTTTTACATTAACTTCTGTTCCTCCTCCACCTCACCTAAACCCCCCACACATACACATTGTACACACTCTTACAGATGGCTTACTTTCTCATAGGATGTGTTTTTTGCATTCAACTCTGGACATTCTGCAATCTTCAGATGGAAGCTGAAGTTTCATTTTGCAGGCTGGGAGAAGTAAGATAATGCAATGATTTATCTGAAGTAGTAGAGTGCGTTTTGAGTGTAATACCTCTGCTACCAGGAAACCAGCAGGAAAGAAACTAGAATTTACTCAGAAAATTATTTTTCAGACACTGTGTTTAGTACTTTCCATTCTATGTTGTTATCAGTCTTAAACATCCAGTGAAGTAGAAATCTTTACCCTCATTTTACATAAGAGGAAACTGAAGACTTAGAGATATTATGTGAACTGCCCAAGGACACGGAGGTATTAGATTACTCTTACACAGTAAATGTGTGAGAGCTGGTATAGAAGCTTAGACCTACCTGTTGGATGCCACAGTCTATATTTTTTTTATCATACATACTACCACAGAGAGTATTTTTCTTTAAGATCTTTATTAATGATGCTGTTTGGTGTGATAAAACAATGTCTCTCTTTTAGATTACTGTGCTTTGTAGAGGTAAGCACTCTTTTTAAATGTCAATTTTTTCCTATAGGCACACCTTTCTAACCAGCTCACGCGAGTAAGGAGTTTTCAAATACCCTTCATGGAGATCACTGAGACAGTTCCTAAGTGAGAAGATTTAGAAACCTAAGGGTGTGTGTGTATGTATGTGTTGTTTTTTTTTTTTTTTTAAGATTTTATTTATTTATTTGACAGAGAGAAACACAGCCAGAGAGGGAACACAAGCAGGGGGAGTGAGAGAGGGAGACTGCAGGCTTCCCGCCAAGCAGGTAGCCCGATGTGGGGCTCAATCCTGGGTCTCCAGGATCATGACCTGAGCCGGAGGCAGTTGCTTAACCAACTGAGCCACCCAGGCGCCACCTGTGTATGTGTTTTAAAGATTGAATTTATTCATTTGCTGAGAGAAACACATCCAGAGAGGGAACACAAGCAGGGGGAGTGAGAGGGAGAAGCAGGCTTCCCACTGAGCAGGGAGCCTGATGAGTCTTGATCCTGGGACTCCTTGATTGTGACCTGATCCAAAGACAGATGTTTGATGACTGAGCCACTCAGGCGCCGCATGTATGTGTGTTTTAAACACATAAAAATATACAAGTATTAGGGTCTGTGGACTTCAAATATGATTAAAATTCTTACTTATTAGTATGCATTTTTAAACTGCATATTAAAATTAGAATGATTCATAAGCATAATAATAACTTGATATTTCCAAAATCTGATTAAAACAGGTCATATTGTGCTTTAATTTGAATCTGTTCTGTTCTCAATTCTATGAGTTGCCTGTGAGGGACAAAGAAGAGGAAATAAGTAGATGTGTGTTGGGGTACATAATTTTTCTGCAAACTTTGTCTCTTTTCTAGAAGTTTGCTTAACTTTTATGCCCTGTGTGTTTCTAAACTAGGTCTAGATAGAATAACATGACATTTTGATGAGCAATTGCATAAAATTTGCTAAATTTACCATTAGTTATTCTTTCTCCCTTCTTAACACATTCCTCCATTCTGCAACACAGAAGTCTTAATTTAATAATTTAATTAATTTCAGTGTACAGTATTTAGAGAAAGGAGGAAAATATTTACATGAAATTACATGAAATGTTTTTCTGTATTACCAAGATGAATACTTCCAGATATGTTTTTTTCATTTTTAAAGTTTTTTAAGTTTAGCTAAGTGTTATTGATTCCACTCAATAAAGAGCACTTTAATAATAATAAGAGAAATCACCCATGTCAAGACTACTATTTTAAAACAATGACAATAAGTAAAATCAACAAGCCTCCTACAAGCCTACAAGCCTCTTTTTTTTTTTTTAAAGATTTTATTTATTTGACAGAGAGAAACACAGCCAGAGAGGGAACACAAGCAGGGGGAGTGAGAGAGGGAGAAGCAGGCTTCCCGCCAAGCAGGGAGCCCTATGTGGGACTCCGGGATCATGACCTGAGCCGAAGGCAGTCGCTTAACCAACTGAGCCACCAGGTGCTCCTACAAGCCTCTTTCTTAACATTTTCCTTACATGATGGGTTAGATTACAGAATTCTTGTTTCTTTCTGAAATTAATTGTAAAATAATCTAAAATGATCACTTTTATGAGTATATTATATTTAATAATAAATTAACACTGTTTCTCAAGTATTGTGACTAGTATGTCATAACCTTGTTCATTCAGTATTCTGATGAAAAAAGCCATAAGCCATCCCTATGAGACATTAGTTATTTAACCATAAAATAATACAAAACAAAATAAACTCTCAATTAGCTATGTTAGCATAATTTGGCTTTGCCCCTTCAAGTAATTTATTGATCTTCTTAAATCCATATGCAGGGTTCCCCTGGCTTAGTAATCGTCCTTTTTTCTAATGTCTAAATGTCATTCGAAATCAGCCAAACATTCATGACTTGGTTCTTGAGAATTTTAATACCCAACCAAAATTATTTGAATCTGTAAAAACTTTCAGTTATTTGAAAGTGAAAACTTTGCTTTGACTTCCTCAAAACCATGCCTTATAGAACAACTCTTTCTGATTTGACCTCCATTTTAAGATATGTTTTTTTCTAAAGGAAGTTTTAATTGCTAAATTATACATACATATATGCATTATATATGTGATACAATATTAACATTATTATTATAATATTATGGAGTTTGAATCACTTGTTTCAAATTTAGGTATAGTTATGTGGCTTTGGGCAAATAAGTTAATTTCCCTAAAATTTAATTTCTTCACCTGTAAAACAGTAGTAATACCTACTTATAGGATTTGAGGAATTGCAGTTAGGACTAAATTTAATGTGCATATTAAATACTTACCTAATGTGGGGCGCCTGGGTGGCTCAGTTGGTTGGGCGACTGCCTTCGGCTCAGGTCATGATCCTGGAGACCCGGGATCGAGTCCCACATCGGGCTCCCTGCTCGGCAGGAAGCCTGCGTCTCCCTCTCTCAGTCCCTCTGCTTGTGTTCCCTCTCTGGCTGTGTTTCTCTCTGTCAAATAAATAAAATCTTAAAAAAAGAAAAAAGCATAAATACTTACCTAATGAGAAAGAGTTACTATTAAAAACCACATAGTATTTTTCCTAATGTTAAAAAAAATGTCAAAACTGACCATTGACTAAACAAAAGCTCTACTTCAGACCAGATTTCTAGTCAAATGAATAAAACATCTTAATATTATACTATTGTTAACATTACATATATAATTTGAGCAAATATATATCTTAATAGAATAATTACATAACAACTAAGTTTTATATATATATACATATGTGTAAATGTAATATAGTAATTATACATATGTGTGCTTATATAGTCTTCAAATCAAAGAGGAAGGTTAATATTTATTGATCATTAGATATGAAGGCACTTAATAAATATTTTTAAATAAATAAATGAAGACTTTGAAGACATATTTTATAATTTCTGTATTTCAGATGAAAAAACTAAAGCTTGGCGAGACCATTGACAGTGTCATCTGGCCAGTTGGAATAAGAGCTTAACTTTTAGACATAAATCAGTTTGATTTCAAAACCTGTCTTACCAAACCAATATATGTAACAATATAATAGGCTGGATTATATGCATTTATACCCGAACAGAAGGAATGCATTTACAAAAGCAAAAACTACAGGAAAATTTTGCTATGTATGATACATAGCAAGCTCATTCTGCATTAGAACTTTATTTAGAATATTGTAATCATTAACCCTATTTTCATCTAATTACAAAATTCTTTATAATGGGAAGATTTGGGGGTGAATTAGCAGTAACTAAATAATAAAAAGTAAATGCATTTAGTTTTTTTACTTTTCGAAATTTTTTGATAAATCTGGAAAAATTAATATTTCTGGTTATTTAAATTCATCACTGTTAATATACAACTCATGTGAGAGAAAGATAACACTGTCTGATATAAGAACTACTAAAATGAAAAGCATGGGACTACCTGAGCGGCTCAGTCATCAAGCGTCTGCCTTCTTCTCAGGTTGTGATTCCAGGGTCCTGGGATTGAGCCCCACATTGGGCTCCCTGCTTGGTGGGAAGTCTGCTTCTCCCTCTCTCACTTCCCCTGCTTGTATTCCCTCTCTTACTGTGTCTCTCTCTGTCAAATAAATAAATAAAATCTTTTAAAAATAATAAAAATAAATAAAATAAAATGAAAAGCATGAAATGGTCTTTATTATTTATTTATTTTTTATTTATTGACAGAGAGAGAGATCACAAGTAGGCAGAGAGGCAGGCAGAGAGAGAGGAGGAAGCAGACTCCCTGCTGAGCAGAGAGCCCATACAGGCCTCCATCCCAGGACCCTGAGATCATGACCTGAGCCGAAGGCAGAGGCTTTAACCCACTGAGCCACACAGGCACCCATGAAATGGTCTTTAAATGATTTTTATCTATATAAAGAAAATATACTAGATTATGTATTTTAATTCTGAGCACTGAGTGGCACATAAACAATGACTCTTGGAACACTGAAAAAATTAAAAAGATTTTTAACAAAAAAGAAAATAATACATCACTCTGTGAGGAATATAGGCACAACATTAATGACCAAAGTTCTAAGGCAGAAAACAAAATATGAAGATACTTTCATGTAAGATGAAGTTACCAGATGTGTCCAAGCATGGCTGTGTCTCTTCCAGTTTTAGTCCAAGACAAGATATCTTGATTAGATTATCTTATCCATCCTGTCTGCACCTCAAGATGCTGACAAGATGTTAGTAAGGCCTTGTTTAGATATCATCCTTTAATATCTGAAGGAGCTTTTAAAAAAATCAGTATTAGGCTGCCTAATTCTACACACATTATGAAATAAACAATGTAGTTTTCTAATATGCATTCATTAGTTAAAAAATATTTATTGAGTATCTGCTACAAGGTAGGTAATATGCTAGATTTCAATATGACACTGAGCCAAACCATTCATGTTCTCTGCATCTTGGTAGACATTGAATAAATCTCATCCAAATTGTCTAATAAAAAACCATGGCTAAATAAACTTTTTAAAATCTATGCATACTATTCTCCACAGTTGAATCTATTGTAAATCCTATTGTCTTGGGCGCCTGGGTGGCTCAGTGGGTTAAAGCCTCTGCCTTCTGCTCAGGTCATGATCTCAGGGTCCTGGGATGGAGGCCCGCTCTCTGCTCTCTGCTCTCTGCTCCGTGGGGAGCCTGCTTCCCCCTCTCTCTCTGCCTGCTTCTCTGCCTACTTGTGATCTTTCTCTCTGTCAAATAAATAAATAAAATCTTAAAATAAAAATCCTGTTGTATTTACCTCCAGAATATATCCAGATCCCAGCTGCTTATCATCTCCATTCCTACTTGATCCTCACTCTTATATTCTAGCTGCAGAATTATTATAATGGCTTCCCCACTTGCCTCTCTCTTTCTGCCCTGCCTCTACCTCCTCTCTCATGTTTATTTTCAACACAGTAGCCACAGTAAAACTTCAAAACTGTGTTAAATGATGTTAAATCTTCCAGTGGCATAATATCTCACTCAGAATTCAAATTCTTCATTCTTGCCATTGCCTTCAATTTGGTATATTCTTGACTCTGTATCCTTTCTGACCTCTTCCCCTATCAGTCCTCGCCTCTGTCCTCCGACACTCAGAAACCACCTTGACTTCTTTGCTGTCTCTCAAACGCACCAAACACAATCCTATCTTAAATTCATTTAATACTGTTTTGTCTTGATTTCAGTCTGCAACGTGTTTTCTCTGTGTATTCACTGCAGAGACCAACTCAAATGTCACTTTAGTGAGGTCTTCTCTTATCCTTTATATAGAGAGCCCTATATTTCAGTCTTTTATTTCTTGCCTGCTTTATTGTTCTCCATATCATGTTCGCTATTGAACATCATTTGTTCCCTGTACATTTTCCACTAGGAGAACCAGCATCACTATTCAGGGAAGATTTCTTCTATAATTTCTTTAATTATCATATCCCACCATCTTTTACTATTTCACCTCCAGGAAAAAAATATATAATTTTCATGTTAGTGCTTTTGAAACTATTCTACTATTTTTACTTGTTATTTATATAGTTTTGTTGCTGTGAGTTATGGGAATTTTTAGAAGCTTGATTAGTTTTAGGACATGCCTATCAGGACTTTTTCCCCAGTTTATCTACTGAAATTTTAAGTTCAGGAATTATCTTATTTCTTTACATTGTTTTTGTGTTCTATGTTTCTCTCTTTGAGAGTTTTTAAGATTATTCATCAGATTTATTTCTTTTTTTTCATGAATGTTTTCTAAGTGCCTCAGTAGAAACTAACAATCTTAATATTTGGCTTTATTTTCCTCCCTGTATCCACAAACCTTTATAAATGGGCATACTTACCTTATTATTATTATTATTATTATTATTATTATTATTATTAGTTCCAGAGGTATAATTAGTGATTCATCAGTTGCATATAACACCCACTGCTCATTATATCAAGTGCCCACCTTAATCCTGATAACTCAGTTATCCCTTCCTCCACACACCTCCCCGCCCGCAACCCTCAGTTTGTTTCCTAGAGTTCAGCACCTCTTATGGTTTGTCTCTTTCTCATTTAGCATACTTACTTTCATCTTCATGGACACTGTTAGCCAGGTAAGTTGTCTCGGGATGTCATGTAGTGGCCACTGACAAAAAGTGATAAATCCGTTGTAGGTCATGAACTTCTCCTGTGGACCACTGGCTCACCTGGGGAGAAAGGGTGGCTTCTCTGCCTCTAGGTTTCTTCACATACAAGGAAGGTGTGGTCCTGTAAAACACACTGAGGCATTTTAGGTCACCTGGGTAGGTCCTCTCCAGTGCTTCCATCATCAGTTCCATCAGGTGCAGAGAGCCCTACAGCAGAGACCTACCGGATTTTCAGGTTCCGGCACTCCCTTCACACCATCAAAGCAGTGATCTGACAACTGCAATAGCTGAATATTTCTCTGGACTTCCCCCAGATTCTACTGGAAAGTTGGGAGCCCTTGAATTATCCAGGCATCCCAGACAAATTTACTCTGGGACATTATAGCCTGTAATGCACTAAGATTTCCCCCATCAACCCAGCTAGTTTATTTTATTTTTTGAGTACTTTTGATAAGGACCTAGAAGACAGGAGATATAAGCATGTAAATTTTCAACATCTTCACAGAATCATGCTTCTGGGTATCTTATTTCCTTTACACACTATAAAACCACTTAACAGCCAGTACATTTGGGAATTAGAAAAGAATGGGTTATTGCATTTAAGGAGGCATACTTGAAACAATGTTGTTGATGATGATAATAAAAATAGCTATCGATGAAAGGTCAAGAAAAGATGCAGACATAAAAATACAAACAGATCCTGTAATCATATTCACTCATTTATTCATTTATTTATTCAATAAATGTTTATTTGCATACATAAAATATGAGGCATTTTTCTACCAGAGGTATAAAGATGAATAAGACAAAATTCTTTTTCTTTTTTTTAAGATTTATTTATTTATTTATTTGACAGAGAGAAACACAGCTAGAGAGGGAACACAAACAGAGGGACTGAGAGAGGGAGAAGCAGGCTCCCCGCCCAGCAGGAATCCCGATGTGGGGCTCGATCCCAGGTCTCCAGGATCATGACCTGAGCCGAAAGCAGCCGCTTAACCAACTGAGCCACCCAGGCGCCCCAATAAGACAAAATTCTTAAAGGACACTCAGTCTCAAAGTTTTGATAGCATTTGTTGTAGCAGTAGTGTAGTAATAACAATCAACATTTCTTCTGTGCCTAGAATATTCAATGTTTTTCCCTAAGTATTATGTGTGTGTCTTCTTATTTGCATGAATTATCTCATTTGATGTTAAAATTTTTCTATAAGATAGGAGTATTATTACCCTCATTTTACAACTTGGAAAACAAAGGCATTGAAACACTAAGCAGCGAGATCACACAACTACTATAGGAAGACACTAGAATTCAAAGTCAAGCAGTCTACCTCCAGAATCACCTTATTAGTTACCATAATGTATAGTACACTTACTCTAGAAGTCCGTTCAGTAAAAAATTAGAATCAAAAATACTAAGACTTGAAAAATCATCTAGGTAACACAGACAGAGCAGGGAAGCTCTCTGTTGTGAAATAGACATCTCTGAGAGCCCTCAGTAATTCCTGTCATGACCAACACAATGTTAATCCCTGTCATGACCAACACAATGTTAATCCCATTGAGTTAGAGAAGGTTTATATTGGAAGAAGTACACTCTGAGAAAAAAAAAAAAACTGATAGAACAATTATCTTCTTGGAGTATAACACAATAAAATAGAGATTATTTAATATAGAAATCCTACAGTTTTAGGTAGATGGTTGACTTGGAATCTTCAAACATACGGACAATGAATTTTTTTAGAACTCTTTTACATTATGAGGATCAATACCAACACTTATAAAACACTTTTTGGAACTAAAGAAAATACAAAATAGCTTTAGTGAAAAGGGGAAAAAAAATCTATCAGATTAAATAAGAAAAAACATTAAGAATCTTCAACAAGCAGACTAATACAATACTTATTTCCATTTTAGTGAAAAAAAGAGAATTGTTATTTTAATAATTGGACTTGAACAACTTAAGCAAACATAGGTAAAATGATCTATCAATTCTTAGCTATGAATAATAGTTTAGTATTCTTAGTGTTCTATTATTGCAAAAAAAAAAAATAAAGTTTGCTAACTTTCCTAACCTGAACTGTGTTTCTCTCACTGTATTCAATATAGCACACGGCAAAATAAATAGTCAAACCAAATGAACCCAATGAACCATCTCTATCAGAAATTAAGTTTGCAGAAAATCTTAAGATTAATCTTCATGCATTGCTTCTTATAAGAAAAATATATTAATTGACAGAAACTAAAAAATTGAGATTCATTTTGGATGGGGTTATGAAAGAAAAGTGTAAGACTCTCAGGCCCTTATATTTTAAATTTGTCATAGTTTTGTTCTGAACTGTTTTAATACCTCAGTTTTCTTGGCTGGTGAAGCTGAAACCACTTTAACTTGAGTGTCCATAGTTGCTCACTCTTACCCCACATCTATGTAGATTTCTTTATAATTGTAACATATACGTTTACGTTATTCATCGATAAAAGGGTTTTACTTTTTTTTTTCTAAGCTTTTGTGAAATTTGCCTTGCTTTAGTGCACAGATTACGATTTTCAGTATAGGTATATAAAAGTAGCAAGACTAGACAACCTATATTGTTCCCAAACTTACTATTTCACAAGTATGATATTGGGTGTATTTTTT
The DNA here is from genome assembly GCA_004023965.1 of Spilogale gracilis. Classification (NCBI taxonomy): domain Eukaryota; kingdom Metazoa; phylum Chordata; class Mammalia; order Carnivora; family Mephitidae; genus Spilogale; species Spilogale gracilis. The sequence continues at coordinate 22,836 of PITA01023634.1, forward strand.
TAGTGGATGCTCTTTATTAGAAGAAAATCCTCACCTAGTGCAAGCTTGCTGAGATTTTGAAATTATGAATGAATAACCAATGTTTTTTCTACACCTACTGAAACTTATACATACACATTCAGTCTATTAATATAGAGAGTTACATGGATTGCTTATTGAACATTGAGCCTGTCTTGTATTATTTTTTTTTTTAAATTTTATTTATTTATTTGACAGAGAGAAACACAGCGAGAGAGGGAACACAAGTAAGGGGAGTGAGAGAGGGAGAAGCAGGCTTCCCGCAGAGCAGGCAGCCCGATGCGGGGCTTGATCCCAGGTCCCCGGGATCATGACCTGAGCCGAAGGCAGTCGCCCAACCAACTGAGCCACCCAGGCGCCCCTATATTATTGTACTTTTTTTTTAACACATTGCTGGATTTGTTTTGCTAATTATTGACAATGATTTTGCTGAGAGAATATTGCTGTATAATTTCTTTTTCATTTCATTTTTTGTTACTTTATTTTTCTTTTCCTGACTTCTTTGTTCTCACTGAATACATACTTAAAATTTTTCCATTATTCCTTCTTTGTTAGCTTTTTTTTTTTCTTTTGGTCATGATTTTAGTATCATTGATTTGCAGGTTAGCAGAGAAATTGTGAAATGCAATCTTAGCTTGAAGAGTCTACTTTAGGGGTGCTGGGTGGCTCAGGTGTTAAGCGTTTGCCTTTAGCTCAAGCCATGATCCCAGGGTCCTGGGATCAGGTCTTGGGAATGGGTCCTGGGATCGAGACTGGCATCATGCACGCCACTCAGTGGGGAATCTGCTTCTCTCTCTCCCTCTGCCCCTACCCCCGCTCATGCTCACTCTCTCTGTCTCAAATAAGTAAAATCTTAAAAAAAAAAGACTCTATGTTAACATTTTTTATTACCTCCCATAATATGTCTGTCTCTTGCATTGCTTTTTGTGAGAGAAATTGCTTCTGTGACACATATTCAATTATGTTTGACAATTCTGTTATATCCTTGATTTTTTCATTCTTTTTTCTCTCAGTTTCATTCTGGATATTTTCTGAACTTTAGATTGCTAAACATGTCTTCAACTATATCCACACTACTGTTAAAACAATACATTGTTTATTTGATAAGTTTATTTCTGTACCTTAAAAATGGTCACTGGATTGTTTTTCTAGATTCTAATTTTTCAGTTGAAATACTCTACTGTTTCATCCAATTTATCCACTTATGGTTCTATTTCCTTTCACATGTTAAATCTGGTTAAGTTCTTGTTGCTAGTCACAATGTCATGATCAGCTCTGGTTTTAATCCTATTAGCCACTTTAACTCTTCTTTATAAGTGAAATTTTCTTGATTCTACCATATCTAGCATTTTTCCATTTATGAAGTGCACTGAGGTTGATATAATGTAGAATTTCTGATGATATTTTCCTCTAAAAGGTGATGAGTTATATTCTGTCTGCAATTATATTACCTGCTGATCCTATCTATTGAACCATGATTTTTGATTGATTAAGGTAGGTCTATTTATTTTTCTCTTTCTGGTCTTCCTCTTGTGCTTTCTAGTTAATGGTGTGTAGGGCACTATTTTCTGGGATCCCAGCTCAACGGTAAATGTATGCATCAAGATCCCTCCACTATGGTTGGACTTGAACATCAAGAGTTCTTCAACATTTATGACCTATAAACTTTCTGATCAGCCTTCAGGTTTCTTATAACTACATACCATCTCTGTCTCTATCCCAGTGTTTTTCCTTTCTCTCACCTCTAATAAAGTCTCAATCTTTGCATAATAGTTTAGGAGTTGGCCAAAGATGTAATGGAAATCCTTCACAGAATTTTAGAACTTCTGTTCTATAAATACTTCCAGCTTATATACAGAAAATATTTTCTTCTGGTGCCCTGTTCCCATCCCCATTCTTCCTGCCTTAGTAGTATTGAAGTAAATCAGTATTTGAAGTATTACAAATCAGAAAATACCCTCAAGTGAGCACCAGTATAAATATGGGGTCTACCTACTATGCCCTCCTTCCCTCAAGAATCATAGCTTAGTGTTGGTTACTGTATAGTGTCTGGAGAGTTATTTATCTATAAATTTTTACATCTTTTTCTTTTGTTCAGCTTATTTTTTGCTACTTAGGGGTGGAGGGTAAATTTGTCATGGTTGGAACCAGAAGAACCATAGTCATTTCATTAACCTAAAATATTTATTGCAAGAATGAATTAGTTTCTGGGAATCCAGTTATGTGCAAAATAACAGTTTCTGCCTTCCAAGACCTTATGTTTTCATAGAAGTTGCAGACAACTGGAGAGATACAGCCTTCTGTGTCTGGCAAGGATTTTGAAAGTTCATAAAGCACTCCAGAAATTGACTTAAAAAAATCATTAAAACTCTTCATGTATCTTAGATTTCCTTTTCCACAATTCTCCACAGAACTGTTCTGGCAACTAGATATAGTTAAGATATACAGCTCTAAATTTCTGGCATACATTAACAATCTCTAAAGTTGGTCATTAAAATATTGATGAAAACTTCAAATACAACATTATTTCTTTATTAAAAGTGTGACATATATTTCATTTTGTTTGTGCCTTTATTTAGGTATACATTTTGAGATTTATGACCATAGAATGATATAGTTCTTTTGGAAGAGAAAGGTAGAGGGAAGGAACTTGTCAAGGTATCTCAGTCTGCATAAATATTTAATATGAACCAAACATATTACACATTTATGTGAAGATAAATACTAAATAATAGAAGCTTTTTCTAGAAATAACTAAAGTTAATATTTCTTTCCATATCAAGGAGTTAGTATTTTCTAAAACCCTCCATCATATCTGTGCTCGTTTTAGTCAGTTAATACAGGTTGAATCAGACAGTATGAAGTATTCTAGTTACAAGCAATCAGCTTTTTTATATTATTATTTTTTAATTTTTATTAAAATATTTTATTTATTTATTTGACAGAGAGAAACACAGTGAGAGAGGGAACACAAGCAGAGGGAGTGAGAGAGGGAGAAGCAGGCTTCCGGCAGAGCAGGGAATCTGATGCAGGGCTTGATCCTGGGACTCCCAAGATCGTGCCCTGAGCCAAAGGCAGGCATGAGCCACCCAGGCGCCCCACAAGCAGCTTTTAAATGCCTTTTAAGGTAGTTCTATTTAATATCCTAGAATTTGGTGAGTAATGTAAGAACCTTTTCTTTACCAATAATGTTTTCCATTTTAAGTTTGAATAAATTGCTCACAAATTAAAAGAATTATAGTTATGTCTATGTTCTTCATTACATGGTTTCAATATCCCAAATTATTTTTAATAAATTTTATTAATGCTATTAGTTAATCCTTTGGGAAAAGGCTTACTACAGACCAACAATTTCTGGTTCAGAAAGTATGCAAGTTAATTTAACATGTATATGGTTTTACTGTGGGTGTGCTGATCTGTTTATTGCTTGTGAGGCTTTTTTTTTACCATGTATCCTAGAGTACTTAGAAGGTCTTAGTATTCCTGACTTTCAGAAAACATATGACCTGCAGGGCACCTCAGTGGCTCAGTTGGTTAAGGGCCCTCCTCTTGATTTCAAATCAGGTCATGATCTTAGGGTTGTGAGATGAGCCCTGCCTTGGGCCCCATGCTAAACAAGGAATCTGCTTGAGATTCTTTCTCTCTCCCTCTGCCCATCCCTGCACACACTTGCACACATTCACACTCTCACTCACTCTCTCTAAAAAAAAAATAAATAAATAAATCTTAAAAATATAAATAAAACATATGACTTGTGATATAAGACTGAGACTATCACTAAAGCACATGAATAAGAGGGTTTCCATTTTCTGTACCTAACTGAAAAATTAGTATGGGAAGCAAGATACCAGGGAGGCTTTCTCAGCCTTTGCACTGCGAAAATTTGGGTGTGAAAATTACTTGTCATGATAGGCTGTCCTAAGCATTGTTGAATGTGTAGCAGTTCCTGTGCTTTCTACATGCCAGCAGTGTATTTTCACCCATGGATGACAACCAAAATCGTGTCCAGTCATTGTTAAATGTGACATGGCTCCAAAATTGCCTTTAGCTAGGAACCACAGTGCTAAAGAAAATAACTTAGTTCCCACGGGGAATATATGTCCATAACAGCTGGATGTAGAGCAGAAATGGTACAGAGTAATGATAGGAACAGAGGAAAACAGTAACTAATGAAGGTAATGCTTGCTGTGTGCTAAGCATTGCTATAAGACTTTTGCTTAAATGAAGTAATGTAGCAATCTCTACAAGGTTATTAGTTAGATATTAGTCTCTGCATTTTATAGATGAGGAAACTGAGGAATAAAAATTTGTTTGTTCATGGCCAAATGACTAGTAAGTAGCTTTACTCCTAAGAAGCATATTTCTAGCATAAGCACTTTTTTTGTTTGTTTTTAAATACACTTTTACTTAGAAGAGTTTTTTGTTGTTGTTGTTGTTGTTGTTTTTAAGATTTTACTTGTTTATCTGTCAGAGAGAGAGCACGTGTAAGGGGAGCAGCAGGCAGAGCAGGCAGAGCGAGAGAAGCCAGATCCTCCTTGAGCAAGGAGACCCAGGCGGGACTCAATCCCAGGACCCTGAGATCATGACCTGAGCAGAAGGCAGACACTTAACCAACTGAGACACCCAGGCATCCCTAGAATAGTCTTCAATTTACAGGAAAGGTGAAATGATAGAGAAAAGTTTTTCTTATTTTTTCCTATTATTTCCCCTATTTTACAATAGTATAGTACATTTGTCCAAGTAATGAATAAATACGGGTACATTGTGATGAACACTATTGCATATATTATTCAAATTTCCTTAGTTTTTACCTAGTGTCCTCTTTCTCTTCCAGAATCTCAACCAGGATTGCATTTAGTCACCGTATCTTATTTTAGGCCTCTAAAGAGTATGACAGTTTCTCAGTTTTGAGACATACTGGTTAGGTATTTTGTAGAATACTCATTAATTGGGATTTGTTTGATATTTTTTTCATTAGTATATTGGGCTCATGGTCTTTGGAGATAAAGAGCATAGAGGT
>PITA01023635.1:0-27765 GCA_004023965.1 Spilogale gracilis
AGATTTAAGGACTTGATCAAAGCTTACCATGAAATCTCCAAACACTGCTTCTTCCCCCACCTTTTTAGAGTAAAATACTGACATTCTTTCGTAAACTGCTTAGTTTAGGTCTGATTTTTTTATAACAATCTCCCAGCGAAGGGATCATATGGCTTTCGCGTGGAAGAGGTTCCGCGGGAGCTTTCAGGCAGCACTGAGGCGGACGCGGTCCGAATCCCTGTCAGCTGCGGTGGTCACTGTGCAGCTGGGGTGTTGCTTGCTTGGGGTAGGCAGGTTGAAAAACTAGTCTCCCGCAACCTCTGGAGCCACATTTTGGCGACCCATTCTGTTGACCGCAAAGGGTAATGTAGACTTGGGACGGGTCCCAATCCCTCTCGACCCAGACCCGCTGGGGAGTTTTGCGCAGGCGCGGAAGTTGTGCGACATCCGTCACTTACGGCGGAAGCGGTTCCTGCTGGGAGTTGGTGGAGCGGTGCAGGGCTCTTAAGAACCAGCTGCTTGGGCGCGGGTAATCAGCTCCCTTTACCATCTTTCCCACCTCTTCTAGGTTCTTGGGACAACTACGGAGCTTCCGGACCGGATGCGGGCGCCCTGTTTTGGACTGTCCCACCTTGCTTCTTTACTGCTCAGGGTGCTCCCGCGCCCAGGTGGGGGTGAGGGGCGGGGTCGGGGACTGGGCTGGATTCCATCCTGGCATCTTCGTGTTGAAATCTCCCGGGTAACTCACTGTTCTTCTTGTTTTCCAAGACTGGTTTCCGGAGATTGTGACTTGCAGGGTCCGCCATGGAGCCTGAGCAGATTCTGGAGGGACAGACGCAGGTACCAGGAGGCCCTGGCTTCAGGGTGGCGGTGTGTAGCGTGAAGGGGTGGCTGGCTCGCATCTCAGTGACCTGTGTTTTGTTTTCTAGGTTGCAGAAAACCCTCACTCTGAGTATGGTCTCACAGACAATGTCGAGGTAATTCGCCCGGTTCTTAGGTGGAATCTGAACGTCTCATGAGCTGGAGAAAACTTGAGATCCATTTTTATTTTTGCTTTTGCTTTGCACAAGGAAAACTATCAACATGAACTAAATAGTATCAGATTATGGGTAGCCTGTTTTATTAGTAATAATACTTCGTGGTATTCGGATGTTCGCATTAGTTTTGAGTCAAGAGGTTGAACTTCTGAACATGATATAAAGAAACATACATACTAATGGAGACAATAGTTTTGCTTGGTGCTATTAATGAATCTGTTGGGATATGTTTTGGAAAAACTGCACCTTAAAATTACACCCATTTTCTTTGTAGCAGAATAGTGTGCGGGTGGAGCCAACATTTAATAAATGTTGGTTTTCTTGCGTTCAATAGTAGATGCCATTGAAAAGTATAACACGCGTTTGGACATTGTTTTTGCCTTACACAGTTAAGTCTGAATTCAACGAATTCTTGTGAAAAACATACAAAAGAAGATATATTTTCTTAGGGCTTTTTCATATAAGTGCCAGGAGATTGTTGTTTAAAAGTTGAAGTTGTTTTGTAAATGAATGAGTAAATGCTAGGAATAAATGACTTAGCCAAAGCTGGGTGGAATAGGTTTCCCAGAGATGGGTGTGTTTTACTGGGGGTCTAGGGGAGAAGACATTGCCAATGATTAAGTTTGGATAAATGTGGGCAGGAGTATTTCCAAGCAGAGTAATAATAGTAACAGCTGCTAACATTTCTTTACTTTTACTGTGTGTCAGGCACAGGGCTATGTAATTTGCATGTATCTTCAATCCTATAAAGCTCAGAGAAGTTGAGTAACTTGTGTAAGGTCACCACAAAGTAAGCGGAGGGCTGTGTGTTAAACCCAGGCAGATTGACATTTTTGAGATACAGTTAAATTGTGTTCCCTGGCATGTGGAATGACCACTCCGTGCCTTATGAAATTGCTAGGAATGTTTCTGGGTTTGATATAAATATATAGAAGAGAACTTATTTTCATAAAGTAATCTTTAATTGAACCTGGTGACTTTGTGTTCTATTTATGTAAGAAACTTATTTTATTTATTTATTTATTAAAAAGATTTTATTTATTTGAGAGAGAGAGAAAGAGAGATATCATAGGTAGGCAGAGAGGCAGGCGGAGAGAGTGGAGGAAACAGGCTCCCTGCTGAGCAGAGAGCCTGATGCAGGCCTCTATCCTAGGACCCTAAGATCATGACCTGAGCCAAAGGCAGAGGCTTTAACCCACTGAGCCACCCAGGCGCCCAGAAAGTTCTTTTATAGACATAACAGTCTTTTTATTTTTTATTTTTTAAAGATTTTATTTATTTAACAGAAGGAGAGACAGCAAGAGAGGGAACACAAGCGGGAGGAGTGGGAGAGGGAAAAGCAGGCTTCCTGCTAAGCAGGGAGCCCAGCTCTGGGCTTGATCCGAGGACCTTGGGATCATGACCTAAGCCAAAGGCAGATCCTTAATAACTGAGCCATCCAGGCACCGCATAAGCAGTCTTTTCTTGATGGTGCTTATATAGGAAGGCGGAGTCATGATACATTAGAGCACTGATTTCCCCAAGGCTTTCTCTCAAGTCCTCAGACCAATTTCCATGGTAAAGTGAGAAAAAAGGTGAGAGTGAAGGGAGTCTTTGATAATGACACATTGTTTGGTGATCAGTCTTCCTGCTTCTGTAATTTTAAAATGCCAATTCTTTGTGAATTTCTGGGGGTTAGTAAACAAATACTTCATTTATTTGCAAGTGTTTACTTGGCAAAATAGAGTTCTGTCGGTCCCTTTCTTCATTGTGTAATTTTTAATTTGTTGTGGTATTTGGAAGTTAGGAAACCACTACTCTTATAGCTGCTGCTACTTTTTCTCTTATTTTGTTTTATTTCTTTTATTGACTCATATGTTATAATTTCTTTTAAGGTGCTTTCTTTATGGTTTATGGCATGCAAGTCTAACTTCACAATTTACGTTCAAATGATATTGTGTATAGTGTAAAAACCTTACAAGAAGGGTGCCTGGGTGGCTCAGTTGGTTGAGCATTGGACTCTTGGTCGCTTAACTGAGCTACTCAAGTGTGCCTCGACTCTTCATTCTTTTGTGTAGATCCAATTTTCCTTCTGCCTTAAGGGCTTCTTTTAACATTTCTTGTAGTGTAGGTCTGGTGGTAGGGAATTCTTCAAGCTTCTGAATGTCTGAAAAACTCATTATTTTGTACTTTTTTTTTCTTGGTCTTTATTTCTGAGATATTTTTGCTGGGTATAGATTTGCTCCACTGTCTTTTTGGCTGACATTGTTTCTGACAGGAAATCTGCCATCACTTCTGTCTTTGCTTCTGCATACTTAATGTGTATTCTTTTGGTGCTTTTTACGATTTTATTACAGGTTTTAATAATTTGATTAGGATATGTCTGTGTAGTTTTTTTTAAAAAAATATATGTCTTATGCTTCGGATTCGTTGAGTTTCTTGGATCTGTGGGTTTAGCGTTTTTATGAAATTGGGAAAAATTTTGGCCAGTATTTTTTCAGATACTTTCAAGCACTGTGTAAGGTTGATTTCCTTATGTTTTCCTCTCCCTTCTTGAAGGTGTGGAAGATGTTATAATAACTGGTTGATGGCTTTGCCTAGTCTATCATCTGTATCATTTCTGCTTCTTTGCCTGCATGGTAATTTCTTATTGGAGGTTGGGCATTATGGATTTTAACTTGTTGGGTACTGGTTATTTTTGTATTCTTTCAAACTTTTTTTTTTTTAGTTTATTATTATTATTATTTTTTATTTGAGAGAGAGAGAGCGAGAACATGAGAGCAGGAAGGTCAGAGGAGAAACAGACTCTCCACTGAGCAGGGAGTCCAAAGGGAGACTCCATCCGGGACTCCAGGATCTTGAACTGAGCCCTAAGGCAGTTGCTCAACTGGCTGAACCATCCAGGTGCCCTCCTTCAAACATTCTTGAGCTTTGTTCTAGGACACACTTAAATTTCCGAGGAACAGTTTGAATCTTTTGAGGTATGCTCTAAGCTTTGTTAGGTAGAACAAGACTGGCCTTTAATTTAGCCCTAATATCCTCCTCTTTCATCTCCCCCAGTACTCCATGTATTACAGTTTTCCAATTTTGGGTCAGAGGCACATGAACTTATTCCTGGCCTTATATGAGCTGCAGGGATTATGTCTCCTGCTCATTCCAGGTGTTTTTTTCCCTTGGCGTTGGGTAGTTTATTGTTATGCGAGCACTGGTAAGTATTCACTTGAGGACTGCTAGGCAATCTCTGTAGTCTCTTTCTGCACATCTCCTCTCCATGTACTCTGCAATACTCTGCCCTGAAAATTCTAGTTGTCTTGATCTCCCTGAAATTTCAAGTCAGGATTCTCAGCTCAGGGAGACTGCTGGGCTCTGCTTTGGTTCTCTCTGCATTGCAGCCTATAAGTTTTCTAGTCAGGAAACAGTAAGATGGGACAATCCTAGGGCTCCCCTTATTTTTTTCCCATTTTCGTGATTAGAGTTGTATACCGTTAACACCTTTTACCTTTAGGGAGGTGGTAATTTGGATATATATATTTTTAGATTAATTCAGGATTTGGGCTTAACTAAAATTAAGCATGGCAGTTGGCACATAGTAGATATTCATTAAATATTTGAATGAAAAAAATGAGAGGATTTGGTCAAGAGGTTTATTATACAATTTATAGGAGTTCAGATGTTGTTGTTTCTTATTGAAGGTGTTGGAATGTCATGTAGCTGACTAGTTTTTGTCATATATGGGTATTAATCTGTTGACGTTTATCAAGGAACAATAAATTTCTAAATCCATGAGCAAATAAATAACTATTTTACCATTAGTTAAGTATAGAACATTGTTGCCTTGTAAGTCTCAAAATAAGATAGAAAATGAAAATTAGAATAGTTAGCAGACATAGTTGTGGGAACTATCTTTGGAAACCATGGTGTGTGTGTGTATATATATATATATTAAATATATGATTAAAGGTTTTTTTAATCACTTTTTTAAAAATATTTATTTATTTATTTGACACACAGAGAGAGAGAGAGATCACAAGTAGGCAGAGAGGCAGGCAGAGAGAGGAGAAAGCAGGCTCCCTGCTGAGCACAGAGTGGGATGCGGTCCTCGATCCCAGGACCCTGAGATCATGACCTGAGCCGAAGGCAGAGGCTTTAACCCACTGAGCCACCCAGGCGCCCTTTAATCACTTTTTACAAAATAAAATTGTCTAAAAAATGAAGTCTAGAAACATTTTTTTGTTGTTGACTCATTTATATCCAGTTTGAGTATGTTTGAAGTTAGAGTTCAGTTTTTAAAAATATTTTAAATTTATTTTAATGTAATAAATAATCTCTACACACAATGTGGGGCTCGAGCCCACACTCCAAGATCAACAATTGCATGCTCTACCAACTGAGCCAGCCACGTTCCCCAAAGTTCATTTATTTTATTTTATTTTTAAAAGTTTATTCATTTGAGAGAGAGAGCACAAGCCAGCCCAGGGTCAGACAGAGAGGGAGAAGCAGACTCCCCGCTGAGTGGGGTGCCTAATGCTGTGATCCCAGGACCCTAGGACCATGACCCTGGAGCCCAAGGCAGATGCTTAGCCAACTGGCCACCCAGGTGCTCCCAAAAGTTTATTTAAATGAAAATGTCCTTAAGAATATTTTGCCTTTTTAGATAGGCTCTTATTTCTAAGTATCTAAAATGGTTGATTAAAACAGTTTTTGATGGTCTAGGTGTCCAATGAGTCTGTGTCAAAGATCTAAAATTTGGGGGTTCATAGGACTAGAAATTGTAAGTTGTTTACATTAATGATCTTTTCCATGTTAGTAATTTCCCCCAGTTTTTGGCTATCATTTACTTAATATTTTTTCTTGATTCTGTTCACTTTTAAAAATCACAAATGCATTTCTTTAAAAAAGAAACAAATGAGGGCGCCTGGGTGCCTCAGTGGGCTGGGCCTCTGCCTTCAGCTCTGGTCATGATCTCAGGGTCCTGGGATTGGCGGTGGGCATCGGGGGCGGGGGAGCCTGCTTCCTCCTCTCTCTCTCTGCTTGCCTCTCTGCCTACTTGTGATCTCTCTCTGTCAGGTGGATAGACAAAATCTTAAAAAAAAAAAAAAAAAAAAAAAGAAAAAAATGGAAAGGCATTCTCATTTTGATAAAGGATAACCATAAAACCGAAAACAGTGACTACACAATGATGGTAATAAATTTTAGCTACATTCTGTTGCCATTGGAAAGCTCTGAGCCTAAAGCCTGCTCTCTGCCAAGAAGAGAGTTTAGCAAATGTTACAGAAGTGTTACAGACCTATTAGTACCAAACTGAGTCTTTGTCCTTGATACTGTCTGTGATGAAAGAATTGAAACAGGTCTAACTTGCTCAGTGATTCAGTGCTACTTAGTGTCCTGTCCAGATTATTTGAAGCATAGTGTAAGAAGGTAGTCTTAGGAAAAAAGGGAAGGCACTTGTATTTACTCCTAAATAGGCAGAAGGAAAGGAAGAAGGAATAGGAGTTGGAAATACTGAAGTGTGTGGCTCACTCAGTCCCTAGAATGTGCAATGCTTAATCTCAGGCTCTTGAGTTCAAGCCCCACACTGGGTGTGGAGCCTACTTAATTAAAATAAGTAAATGAAAGAGTGAGATACTATGTTGCCTTCAAAGAGAAAAAGTTTAAATGGAATTTAGAGATGGATCTGATTTTATTTTGGCATAGAGATTTGCTGTTCAGTATCAGCTTTCTAGTCACTGATTTGCCTTTTCTATTAGTGTCATATTTCCACTAAATTTTTTAGTACTCAGAATAATCTAGTTATTTGTTTATACATGCATGTTTTTGAATCCACTAGAGGATAGTAGACAATGAGAAGATTAATGCAGAAAAGTCATCAAAACAGAAAGTGGATCTCCAGTCTTTGCCAACTCGTGCCTACCTGGATCAGACAGTTGTGCCTATTTTATTACAGGGACTTGCTGTGCTTGCAAAAGAAAGGTAAGATGATAGTGTCTGCAAATGGATTTACCAAAGAAAGAGTTCCCTAATTCAAATATCATCAGTTTAAAAAAAAAGAGAAAAAAACTGAATATCATTAGTTGTGTTATTTTTAAAATAAAAGAAATTTATGGATATTAAAAAAAAGTAAGTCAGCCATAATCTCATCAATTCAGGCACTTCGATTTGTCTGTACTAGTGTTGAATCATATGCCTATTTGTAAAGCTTTGGAATCATGGTATACATGTAATTTTATATGTCCTTTTTACTTAATATTATAAAATGTTTTCTGTATCTCTGCATAGACTTTGTGATAATAATATAACAATACTGCAGTTATTTTTGCCATTTTTTCATTGTAGTACATTTAGGTCCCATTTCTTTTGTTAATATAGATTAGCAGGCAGTTTAAATGTTTTAATGCTTCTTTTGCCTTTGTTTACTTTTTTTTTTAAAGATTTTATTTGAGAGCACATGCAAGAGAGCTCGAGGTGGGGGGGAGGGCAGAAGTAGAGGGAAAAACAGGCTCCCCACCGAGTAGGACCCTGGGATCATGACCTGAACTGAAGGCAGCCACATAACTGATTGAGCCACTTGAGGTGCCCCTGTTGAATTACTTTCTTATGATAAATTTCCAAGAGTTGATTTGTTAGTTTGAGGAACACGACTATTATAGTGTTTGACATATAAAATCACTTTTCTGTCCAAAAGTTTATCCGTAAATATCTTCCACTGTCGTAACCTCAACAGTGTATTATTATAAACTTTTCCTGACAAGCTGTTTTGATTTGTATTTCTTTGTTAGCAGCATTACAGTTTTTTCTGTATGTGTTTTTTCTTTGTAATTCTACCTTATTTCTTTTTGTGTAAGCAAATCCAATAAGGAATATGTTTTTGTGGGTTGTTTATGTATAAAAAAAATAGGGTTTGTTCATGACTGTAGGATATGTCGTGGCTCTAATACTGTCAGTTAAAGTATGGGCATCTTTTATATATTCCTTTGTTCTTTATCTACAGAAGGTTGATGTAGGGGAATTATGAATATTGCTTTAAATGCTAGAAGGAAAAATTTGAAGTTTTTAAGTAACATGCTATTGGTAAATACACTTTTTAAGTAAGGAATTCTGGCAACATTATTTATGAAATTACGAGTATTATGTGAAAAATTGTTTATGTTTAGGCAGTTCAAAAGACTGTTTAAAATGCTAAGGGAATGTTTTGAGATCATTGTAAATTAATCCTAAGTATGCCTTTTCTTTTTCTTTTTTTTTTTTTAAGATTTTATTTATTTATTTGACAGAGAGATTGAGATAACAAGCAGGCAGAGAGGCAGGCAGAGAGAGAGGAAGCAGGCTCCTCACCGAGCAGAGAGCCTGATGCGGGCCTTGATCCCAGGACCCTGAGATCATGACCTGAGCTAAAGGCAGTGGCTTTAACCCACTGAGCCACCCAGGCACCCAGTATGCCTTTTCATAATAGGATTTTAAATAGCTGATTCCCCCAACTTTTTGTCTTTTGGCTAGTTTTCTAGTTTTATGGAAAAGTGATAATATGAAATATATCTTGTTAACATTTTTCACTAGTTTTATTGAGAAATAATTGGTATATATCACTGTATAAGCCTAAGGCATATAGCATAGTGGTTTGATTTACATATATTCTGAAATGATACTGCTGTGGGTTTAGTTAACATCCGTTATCTCACATAGATGGAATAAAAGGAAAAAAAACGAAATTCTCGTGATGAGAACTCAGATACTCCCCTAAACAACTTTGCTGTCTATCCCACAGCAGTGTTAACTGCTCACTGTGTCCTACTTCATATCCTTGGTGCTTATTCATCTTGTAACTGGAAGTGTGTACCTTCAGCCACCTTCCTTTAATTCCCCATTCTCCCACCACTTAATTTTTTTTTTAAGTTTTTATTTATTTATTTGATAGAGAGAGAGAGCACAAGTAGGCAGAGCAGTAGGCAGAGGGAGAGGGAGAACCAGGCTTCTGTGGGATCATGGCTTGAGCCAAAGGAAGATGCTTAAGTGCTTAACCCACTGAGCCATCCAGATGCCCTTACCACCTCTTAATTTTAAAATGTTTAACTTCTCAATTGCACTGTGTGGTAGCAGTATTAGACTATTATTAAGAGGGGTGCCTGCTCACCAGGAAGCTTCTCCCTCTTTCACTCCCCCTGCTTGTGTTCCCTCTCTGGCTGTGTTTCTCTCCGTCAAATAAATGATATCTTTTAAAAAACAAAACAAAACAAAACTATTATTAAGAATGTGAAGTAAAATAGAGGTGACTTTTTCTTTCTTTTCTTAAAAAAGATTTTATTTCCTTATTTCGCAGAGAGACGGGGCAAGCAGGGAAATGGCAGGCAGAGACAGAAGCAGGCTCCCTGCTGAGCAAGGAGCCTGATGTGGGACTGTTTACCAGCACCACCCCAGGATCATGACCTGAGCCAAAGGCAGACTGCTTAACTGAGTGAGCCACCCAAGTATCCTTAGAGGTGCCTCTTTTAAAAAAGAAACATACCAGTACTTATTTGTCCAAATGAATATTGAATCCTTTGATTAGTTTTTTGGGAGTTCATCCACTTGTCTCGGTGATGCTATAGCCATTTTCCTATATTGTTTTGGTACTCTTATTGAAAGGTAATTCCTGCAGAAAAAAATGTGCATATTGTAGGTGTACGGTTTGAGATTTTTCAGAATCTAAACGTATCCACATAACTTGCACTCAGATCAAGAAACTGCATACGCGGGGCACCTGGTTGTTAAAGGGTCTGCCTTCAGCTCAGGTCATGATCCCAGAGTCCTGGGATAGAGCGGGATAGAGCCCCACATCAGCCTCCCTGCTCGGTGGGAAGCCTGCTTCTCCCTCTCTCACTCCCCCTGCTTGTGTTCCCTCTCTAGTTGTGTTTCTCTCTGTGAAATAAATAAATAAAATCTTAAAAAAGAGAGAGAAACTGCCAGGACCCCAGAATTCTCTCTTGTACCCTTTAAGTCATTATCCCCCCTGGGTAATTGTCATCCATAGCCAAAAATTATATTTTTGAAACTTTGTGTTTTACAGTTATGCTTATAACCAGATTTAAAGTTTAACAAAACTTTCAGTCTCTTTTCACTATGCTGTTGACTGATTTACTTGCATATTTCACTTAACTGTATTTACCACAAATAGCCTTTGAATATAAATTGAAAATTAAACTGAAAAAGATGTGTTTTTGTTATGGAATAATACATTTAAATTAATATGCTTAGAATATAAATTTCTAAATTTTGAATTTCTTTTCCCTTACAGACCACCAAATCCCATTGAATTTCTAGCATCATATCTTTTAAAAAACAAGGCACAGTTTGAAGATCGAAACTGACTTATTTGGAAGAACAGAAAAATTTGGTTTCTACTGTAGATTTACATGATTAAGAGGCAGCTTTAATTGCCATGATTTTACCCCCTTTTTGGAAGTATAAGAACCTTTAGGACAACAGAACTTATTTCCGGAATTGCAGAAGAAAACATATATTCCTTATTTTGATTTAATCACCATGCTTATTTAATGAGTGTATTCTGTGCAATTTTTTCTCAGATTGTCTTTAACTTTGTTTTTAAATGACCTTCAAAATAAACTGTTAAAACGTTATTATTTGAAAGTAGTTTTTGTTTTATATGACAAATATTTTATATGGTTCAGTTTTTTTCTTTTTCTTTTTCTTCTTTTTTTAAAGATTTTATTTATTTGACAGAAACACAGCCAGAGAGGGAACATAAGCAGCGGGAGTGAGAGAGGGAGAAGCAGGCTTCCTGCCGAGCAGGGAGCCCGATGCGGGCCCAATCCTGGGATTCCGGGATCATGACTTGAGCAGAAGGCAGAGGCTTAACCACTGAGCCAACCAGGCGCCCCTGGTTCAGTTATTTTCATGAATTGCTTCTTTCTTGAATCTTAGAATGCTGCAGAGTTTTGCAACAACATGAATATACACCAGAGTCAAGTTCAACCTAAGAAAAAAGGCTCAGCCAGTATTTCTCAGCATTATCCTTGGACCTCTTGGAGGGTGGGATCTGGGCATCTTCAGTTTTTAACATAACAGGTGACTCTAATGCACAATGAAGTTGGAGTATTGCTATAAGCATTGTGGAGGTTTGCAATATCCTTCATTGCTAAAAACTTTTATGGTGGTAATGTGATAATAGCTGTCTTTTATTACAATTCTATGTATCAGGCATAAGCACTATTTTACTTAAATTATCTTTAATATAGCAACTCTACAAAGTAGATATTGTTATTCCCATTTTGCAGACAAAGAAACATTTGGAGAGGTTAAGTGACTTGCTCAAGACCACACTGCTGGTAAGTGCTTGAATGGCATTCAAACCCAGTTCTATCAATGTGTTGCTGATAGCTACGTGAGAAGTACTTGTGTGAGTTCACATCATTGCTGCTTTTGGCAATAAAAAACACCAGCCAGTCCTTTTTTAGGGGTCTGTTCACTTTGCCCTGTATGAAAAAATTAAGAGAACTCATTAGCTCTGAAAAAAGAAAACTGTATGAAGAAAGCCAGGCAGGAAGAATATGAAGAGAAGCGGTTCTCAGTGGGGAATGACTTTGCCTTCTCACTTCAGGGGGGCATTTGGCTATGTCTAGAAACAATTTGGTTGTCACTACTGAAGTAAGGTTGAGTACTACTGGCATCTAGTGGGTAATGACCAGGAATGCTGCTAAATATTTTACAATACATAGGACAACCTGCATGCCCCACCAATCCACAGGAATTACTCAGTTCAAAATAGCAATTAATGCTAAGGTTGAGAAACCCTGCCTTGGGGGCACGTGGCTGGCTCAGTTGGTAGCAGTAAACTCTTGATCTCAGGATCATGAGTTCAAGCCCCACATTGGGCATAGAGTTTACTTTAAAAAAAACAACAACAACCCTGTTTTGGAAGCACATTAAAAATGTGTGTCCAAGCTAAATATCTGAAGACAAAGTTGAGGTTGGGGATATGCTGATGAGGTATGTCTTACAGAAAAGCTTATTTCAGTAGGAGTGATACTTGTGGTGAGGTGACATGGTTTTGATTTAAACTTGCAGATGTGCATAACTTACATGGGAAAAACTTGCAAAGATTGGGATCTCTTGCTTATATAGTAGTTTCCATAAATATTAATTCCATCAGATGGATTTTGGTTATTTGGCTCACTTCCTACATTAATCTGCCCAAGTCTTTTTCATGATATTTTAACATTTGATTAAGTACTAATTGAGTAATTTTTTATTAAAGGATCAATAGTTTTATCGTCTTTTTTTTTTAATATTTTTATTTATTTGACAGTGAGAGAGATCACAAGTAGGCAGAGAGGCAGGCAGAGAAAGAGGAGGAAGCAGGCTCCCTGCCGAGCAGAGAGCCCAATGCAGGCCTCGATCCCAGGACCCTGAGATCATGACCTGAGCTGAAGGCAGAGGCTTTAACTCACTGAGCCACCCGGGCGCCCTAGTTTTATTGTCTTAACAGCAGTTCTTCATCCATGATTCACATCAGAGCTACTCGCGGAACTTTTTCATGTGTATTTCATATATAAATAGCCTTAGAGAGCCTGATTAAATTGTGATAGAGCCTGGCTTCTGAGATTGACACAAACTCTTTAAGGCATTCTTATAGACACCTCTGGTTAAGACCACTAAGGCAATACTCTGCCTAGTGCTACATTACTTTTAGTGTTCTGTTGAATTATCTTTGACTTGGGGCTTAAATTACTCAATCTTGAAATTGATACTTTTTAAAGTAACAGCTGAGAATAGGCATATCTTTTGCTGGCAGTGCACATGCTACTTCACTGAACACTCGTGCCAGGCACCATTCTAAATATATGAATTGTAAATCCTCAAAATCCTGTGAGGTAGGTTTAATTTTAATACCTCATTTTTAGATATGAGGAAGATGAGATTTTGTTAATTCACTCAAGGTTATAGGGAAAATAAGTATGGGGTAGGGATTCAAAGCCAGCTTAATGCTCTATTACTTCCCCTTACGGCTATATGCCCCTCTGCTCTGATGCTCTCAGCTGTGCTTAACATTTTTCTTTTGCGGGAAAATCAGTCTCCTCTTGTGTGTGTATAGCAGAGGCCCTTTCATCTCATTGGTAGATGAAAAAGTGAGTCATGGTAGGGAAGCATAAATGACATTGAAGAGTTTTTTTTTTTTAACTTTACTGTGTTAATCTGTATTAACTTGTTAATATTTCTATTACAGTTGTTTCTCTAGGATTGGGTTCTCCGATTGGAATTCTGTATCATTTTTTGTCCTCAAACCACTCCTGTAATGTATGATCTGCACATTTCAGTCTCAGGTTTTTGAGAGTAGAGTATGCTTTTAAGACATTTGAGCAGTAATTTGTAGAAACCTATGCTTTTTTAATGATTTTTTTCTCCAGCCTTCAGTCATCTTAACTGCCTCTAATTTGACAGTTTTTACTTAATTTTTCCAAAACATTCCACCTAATTTTTGTACACCTTTTGCATTATGTGTTTGTTATTTCATTGGTTTATATAATATTTAATTAAATGATGTAGTGGTAGTACTTAGTGCAACTGGTGTAAGTAAGCTGGAGAACACTTTTTTCAACATTAAATTAATTTTTTAAATTAACATATAATGTATTATTTGCTTCAGAGGTACAAGTCTGTGACTTATTGGTCTTACACAGTTCATAGCACTCACCATAGCACATATCTTCCCCAATGTCCATAACCCTGCCACCCTATCCCTCCCTGCCCCAACTCCCAGTAATCCTCAGTTTCCTGAGATTAAGATTCTCTTATGGTTTATCTTTCTTCTGATCCCATCTTGTTTCATTTTTTCCCTCCTCACCCCCTACGACCCACAGCCCTGCCTCTCAAATTCCTCATATCAGAGAGATCATATAATAATTGTCTTTCTCTGATTGACTTATTTTGCTCAGCATAATACCCTCTAGTTCCATCCACATCTTTGCAAATGGCAAGATTTTGGTTTTTTGATGGCTGTGTAGTATTCCATTGTATACATACACATCTTTATCCATTCATCTGTTGATGGTTATTGTGGACATTGTTGCTATAAACATTTGGGTGCATGTGCCCCTTCGGATCACTACATTTGTATCTTTAGGGTAAATACCCACTAGTGCAGTTGCTAGGTCGTCGAGTAGCTCTATTTTCAACTTTTTGAGGAATCTCCATACTGTTTTCCAGAGGGGCTGCACCAGCTTGCATTCACATCAACAGTGTAGGAGGGTTTTTTGGAGAACACTATTGACCTTTGTTAGTCATGCACACACACCTGGGGAGGAGCCTGTAATCATGTGAGAGTTTCTTAAAATGTGAAAAAGTGTAGTCTACTAGCTTCAAGAGTTCAACTTTATTTTACTATTGGAATGGAGAGCATCACTTATTCTGGTAAGCTGGTGAAATAGAAACCAGTTAAGCAAATTTCTCTATACTTGGATGAGGTATTTTACATGTAGCAGGCAATTGTATTACAGAACCCATTTCTACCCTTTGAACAGTTAACGGGTAGGTTATTGTTTAGTAAACAAATACAGAAATAGAGTAGAAAGTCCTATATGTTAGAGAGTGAATTCTTGAATTACATTGGTAGGTAGGTTAGTGGGAAGACCAGTAGATTAAGTCAGGCATAGCTTCATAGAGGAAATGGAGACCTTGAATTGAAAAAAAGAAACATGGTTTGGATAGAATGACAGCATTATCTACTTAATTCTGATGATCCTATGGAAAGAAGATTGAACCTTTGCTTAAATTTCATTTAGAAGAAGGTATAGTAGGATTTCAAGATTGATAACTTTCTGGTAGAAACATGATAGAATGGTTGTAGGGATAGCATAAATATTATAGCCCACTATTTTTCTGGACTGGATTCCAGAAAGGCATTAACAAATTGGAGGTCTGATACATATCATCAAACTGTAGAAATAAGGGACCAAGTTGAAAGCTGTAAATGGCTATCACTGAGAATCTATTTATTTAAAAATCTCTACATTTAATTAGGAAAGTAGGAAAGTAATATAATAATAGAAAATAGGTCACTAGATATAAAAGGGCAGGCAGTAATGAGTAAGAATTTCCTTAAAAAAAAAAAAAACAACTTAGCAGCCTTTAAAAAAAAAACCCTTAAAATCTTTTAACTCTGTTATTTCATTTCTGGGAATTCTAAATAATATTAATAAATATGAAAAAGTTTTATAAAATTTATTCCAAAAAATTGGAAGTGAACAAATTTTTATCTTAAAAATCACTAAAAATGTACTTAGCTCAGTCTCAGGTTCATAGCTAAGTGTTTAGTAAATATTATTTATTAACTTTAACTTCTTTTTTTTTTTTAAAGATTTCATTTATTTATTTGACAGAGAGAAACACAGTGAGAGAGGGAACACAAGCAGGGGGAGTGAGAGAGGGAGAAGCAGGCCTCCCGCCGAGCAGGGAGCCCGATGTGGGGGCCTGATCCCGGGGATCATGACCCGTGCCGAAGGCAGTTGCTCAACCAACTGAGCCACCCAGGCGCCCCTTAACTTTAACGTCTAATAGAAGGGCAAACTTGACACAAGATTGGAGTACTAGTTTTTTTTTTTTTTCTTTTTAAGATTTTATTTGAGAGAAAGAATAAGGGAGAGAGCACAAGCACGTGAGGCAGAAGGACAAGGAGAAGCAGACTCCTCACTGAGCTGGGAGCCTAACACAGTACTCGATCCTGGGATCCTGAGATTATTACCTGCGCTAAAAGCAGATGTTTAACCATCTGAGCCATCCAGGCGCCCCTAGGTTTTTGTTTTTGTTTTTGTTTTTGTTTTTGTTTTTAATTGGAGTATAGTTGACACACAATGTTACATTAGTTTCAGATTTACAACATAGTGATTCAACAACTCTCTAAGTTATGCTATGCTCCTAAGTGTAGCTACCATCCGTCACCATACAATGCTATTACGATACCATTGACTGTATTTCCTGTGCTGTACCTCTCATCCCTGTGACTTACTCATTCCGTAACTGGAAGATCCACCTGCCAGTTTCCACCAATTTTTTGTCATACTCCCCACCCCTACCCTGCTCCCCTCTGGCAACCACCAGTTTGCTCTCTGTGTTTATGGGTCTGTTTCTGCTTTTTTGTTTATTCATTCTTTTTTCTTTTTTAGAGTCTACATGTAAGTGAAATCATAATGGGATTTGTCTTAGAATACCAGTTTTAATTGAAATCAAAATAGCATCCTTATGCTAAACTCATCTCTCAACCTTGATTTTTTTCAGAACTCTGTGGTTTTATTTTAAAATATTTTTTGGATATGGGGCTTTTAGTAATTAGTGGTCTCCTCAAGCTGTCCAATTATAAATGTGTTAACTTAATATTGCCATGTAGATTCCAAAAATCAAGCCTAAAGATGTATTTTGTGTGTGTAGGTACTATGTATATATGGCACAAAATTCCAAAGATACGCAAAATTTTAAATACTTTGTCCATCCTTGCACCTCAGCCACCTAAACAAGTACCTTCACCAATTTATTGTGTTTCCTTCTAGAGCTATTCTGTGTAAATGCAAGTGTATGAGAATACATTGTTTTTACTTTATTTTTTCAGTGGAGAATACATTTTTAAAGTATTCATCTTTACATGAATGATAGCATACTTTACACATTAGCCTGCAATTTTCCTTTTCCTTTTTATTGTTCTTATCAGTATACAGCATCACCTTATTCTTTTCAATGGATGCATATGTCACAAGTCTCATATTGGTGGATATTGTAGGTTGTGCTAGTTGTTTGCTAATACAGACTGATGCAGTGAATATAGGACATACTTTTTCAGAACGTATATTGGGCTATTAATGTTGGGTTCTAGGACTAGTGGTGCCTTATTAAAGTCTGCTTTATAAGGACTCTGTTATTAGTGAGGAATTCCACCTTACCTTTTGGTATGACCATTTAGGGAGTGTCAACCTAAATCAACCTAACCTGGTGGATATAATGGAAATTGTTAAAATATGGGAATTGTACATATTGCCAACAACCTTCTCCTAGGATATGAAAGGAGTATTTTGCATTATATGGGTCTCCATTAATTTAGGGGAGGGAAGTGATTAGTTTCAGCATATTTCCTTCAAGAGTCCATCCATGAATAAGGTAGCTAAAAAAAGATGGACAGAAGGAATAACAATGGGATATATTGAGAACATTCTAGAGATAATAGGTCTTTTAACCTTTACTTTTCTTGGCATTGTGGTCTTTGCAGAGTTTGACCAGTAAGAAAAATACTTTGGGGGTAAGAGGTCTCCAACAGAGCATTTTCATAGGGGGGAAGCTTAAATTTAAATTAGATTACTAGTTTGGAATGAGTTTTAGGATTGTTGTGAGGAGTAGAGAATAATAATAAGAAACAACAGCTTATAAATTGTTTTCAGAATATTTTCACTTAATGATTCTCACAGCAAGCCTGTGAATTAGATATTGCTGTTTGCATTTGACAGATGAGAAGACTGAGGCTTGAAAAGGTTATATTACTAGATGCCCATGATCACAGCTAGGTGAGGAACAGTCATGATTCAAATTCCATTTTCTATTTAAAAATTTATTTATTTTTATTTAAAAGATTTTATTTATTTAACAGAGAGACCACAAGTAGGCTGAGAGGAGGAAGCAGGCTCCCTACTGAGCAGAGAGCCTGAGGCGGGCCTCCATCTCAGGACCCTGAGATCATGACCTGAGCTGAAGGCAGAGGCTTTAACCCCCAGGTGCCCTCAAATACCATTTTCTAATTTGACCAGCCTAAAATATGAAGCTTTCTAGTTCACTGTGTCCAGTGTCCCTTCCCCTCCTTTTTTTGGGTCATAGAAACAGAATTAGTAATCATTAACTTCAAGCTCTATCACTGCTTATCAATGCTATGTCAAACATACCCAGTTTTCCTTTTCTTGAAATTGGTGATGAAAAGTTTACCAGTTTACCATGCCATCATTACCACTGATTTTTGGTGCTCCTGGAAGAGTACCATGGAATTAGAGCTGCAGCCAGCCTTTTTGTTATCTTTAAATCGACCTTTTGGCACATCTTTTTTTTTTTTTTTTCTTTTTCTGTTATATGTTAATATTTTGGCAGGTTAGTGGTGAAGTGAGAGGGTTAAAAACTGAGTGAAGAAATGCATATTGGTGAAGATTTAATCTAACAACTGTGTAGAAAAAGGTGTGAAAGTCAGAAATGTTCCAGTAATTGACCAGGCTTTTAGGCCTGGGATTTCACACAAGATCCTTGGGCCTTAAAGTTGAAAAAGTGGGAGGAGGGGTGAGAACAGGACAGTAAATTAAAATAAATAAATAAAATATAAATATATATATACATATTATGGTGCTAGGGAAACTTGATTAGGCAGCCAGATACCTGCTTTGAACTCTATTAACGATCTGTTTAGTATAATATTCAGATATAACAATTCTATGGTTTTAACCCAAATCTTTCATTGAAAACATCCAAGTTTCTCCTTATTCTCTTCCCAGTTTTGGAATGATCTTCTTCATTAACAACACTTCCTCGGAGGTCCAAGATATTCTACTTTCCTGTGATTCCTCTATAATTTTAAAGGAATTCTTTGTTCCTGACGCTTATGTGAAATACGGGGATTTATAAGGAAGGGTTGGAAATAATACTTGTATGCATACTCTGTCAGGCTCTACATTTATGAACTCTTGTAGTCCTAGGGACACCGCTTGTCTATGTTATCCCCTCTTCATAGCTGAGAATAGCAGGCTAGCTGTATCACACTTGAATCTAATTAGGGAGTTAAGACACGCACCTACATCCGTATAAAATGAAACAAGATCAATGTTTACAGTGTCAAAGCCAAGATTAGGTGGTAAGGGTGGCCTCATGAAGCAAAAACTAGCATTTGTGGAGACCACAGGCACACTACCATGTGCCTGTTTCTACAAATGAACTTCCTAACGTGGCCACAGGCTTGCATCGCCAAGATTGAAACCTTGGGGGTGTGAATTCACTAAAGATTCGTGTGTATGTAGAGGTGTGGTGGGGGAGGACAAGGCGGACTGTCCCCGTGGAAAGCCGCATCCGCGAGCCCCCGTAGCTCATCCTTTAAGGAAGTTGGCTGGGGGAGGGGGCTTGCCCTGCGGCTGCGTCCTGCTCCCCCACCCCCAGCCCGGTCTCCCCCTTCTCCCCAGCCGCTGCTGCCGCTAAACCCCGGAGCGCGGAGCGCGCACGTTGAGATTCCTCGGCGGGCCTGGCAGCGGCTGCTGGGCATGCTCAGTGGGCAGGACCCGTTAGAGTGGCGAGTAAGGAAGCGTTGGCTCTTCTCTGGGTCTGCCTTCCCCGGTTCAGGCCCCGGCCCTGGGCTTTTGTGTGCGCGGAGCTGCAGCCGCCGCTGCCTCCTCGCGTGGCCTCAGATGCCGTCTGGCCTGTCCGCTTTCCGCCGTTAACCTCGCCGCGCGGCTGGAGGAGGAGCGGGGCGGGGCGGGGCCCGCGGGCCGGCGGCCGGGCGGGCAGGAGGGCCCTGCCGGGGGTGGGGGTGGGTGCGGGGAGTCCCGCGGGGGGTGGGGGGAGGGGGCGGGCGCGGAGTCACGGGGGTGGGGTCACCGGCGGTGGCTGGGGGAGGCCAGCTGGGAGAGGAGGGGGCCGTGGGGGCGGCTCGGCGGAACCAGCCGCGGCTGGGGAGCAGCGGCGAGTCCGGGGGCCGGGGCCAGGGCTTTCCGGGCTTCGGTGAAGCCGCCGCGGGCCCCATCTTCCGGCGGTCGCCGGAGTTTGTGGTGATTGTTGCTGCTGCCGCCACCGCCCCGGCTGCCATCTCCTCCTCCTGGGCCGCCGCCTCCTCCTCTTCCTCCTCCTCCTGGGCCGGGCTGATCCCCTCCCCGCTGCCGCCTCCTCCTGGGCTGGGCCCGCGGTGTCTCGTCCCCTCGCGGAGCCGCTCCTGCCGCCGCCGCCGCCGCCGCCTCCTCATTCATCCTCGTGCACCATAGGCGGCACAGGCACCAAGATGTCCAACCGAGTGGTCTGCCGGGAAGCCAGTCACGCCGGGAGCTGGTACACAGCCTCAGGTAGGGCCCCAGGCCGGCCGGCCCCTCAGCCCGCCGCCGCCGCCTGGCCCGCCGCCCGGCCGGCGGAGGTCGGCGGCCCGGCCCCGTGCGGCGGCGGGAGGGACGAGGGCGCGGACGGCCGCCGGCGGCGGACCGCGTGGGGAGGGAGCGGCCCTGAGGCCGGCCTCGCCGCCTCCCCCACCCGGGTGGCATCCCGCCGGGCAGCCCGGGGCCGGACGCCCTCTCTCTCACCCCGGAGTTGGGCGACCGGGAGAGTCGCCGCCTTGGCAGCCCGCGCCCTCCCTCGGGACCAGGCTCGAGGCAAGAATGTGCTCCCGGTGCTCCCGGACCCGAGCCTACTTGTCGCCTGCTGGGGCTCCCGGGAAGCGGGCGGCCGAGCGCTGCCACCCCCGGGAGCACGGTTTGCCCGGCGCCGGAGCCCCGCTTCCCCCACCCGGAGCCGAGGGAGGGACGCGCGTGCCTGTGCTCGCGGTTGCTCCCCGCCCGCGGTCCGAGAGGCGCCCGCGACCCGGGCAGTTCTTTCGGTCTGGCCGTGTGCATGGCCGGTTCTGCTCACCCGTCTCCTGCGAGGAAGTCTTCTCCCTCTTCCGCTGGCAGTTTAGAAAGAGGCAGCGTTCCCCTCACCTTTAAGGTGCTCAGCTGTCTGGAAGGGAGTGCAGGGTAGTACTTTTTTCACGTTGCCAGACTGGAGACGAGGTCTCCGCCTTGGGATCTGTTAGAGGAGGGCCTTTTCTGGGCTTTGCAGCTCCTGTGTTTTAGGGGTAGGGTAGAAGTATTGCCAAGCAGTGGCTTGGGGTGGCCTCCCAGCTCTTTTGTCAGTATTTTCATTGTTACTGTCATTCACGGAAAGGGGCAGCTGGAGATGGCATCAGCACTTTTGCTCAGCAGCCTCATCAGTCTCTAGTCGCTCAACACCAAGCAGGTGCTGGAACTACCTAAGGAATTAGATTAGGGTCTGAGCGAATTTAGTCTTCTGTCGACGCGTCTACAAACGTTTTAGAGGTCTTTATGTAAGAAAGCCTAGGGATTTTCCCTTTAATAAACGTTTTATTAGGACGACTTTTTTTCTGGGATTACTTTCAGGAGTCACATTTCTGGTAAGTTAACAAAGAAAGTTCCGGTGTGATTCCTAATAGTTTTCAGTTATTTGCTTTTGTCTTATCAATAACTTGACCTAACTTTTACGTGGATCGCATCATGTTTCCTTTTGCAAGTAGTTGGGTTGGGTAGTGACATGGTTTGTGAGACAACAAAGATTTGGAAGAAAATTCATTTCTCTGAAGTTGCTAAACGGGCTCATAAATACATGCTCTTTACTGACTCATTGAAGATTTGCTGTTAAGAAGACACAAAAGAATAAAAATGATTGGATTTGCAAGCCTAACAGGTAGTTGTATTTTTGTACTAAGCAAATGACATTTGGCTTCCCTTCATGGTCCTAAAGTACTTTATAAACATTTAATCAATTCCCACTGTCTGAGAATGTCAGTTAAGCTTTTCTTGTTCTGCATATGGGGGATGTGCCCAAGACTATTAGCCAGTGGCAGAACAGAAATTGAGAAATAGGGGTCCCTGGCTCCTGGGCTTGTCCTCTGTTAAGTGCATTGTTAATATTCAATTTATTGATGCATAATTGTCTTTTCTGGGTTACAAGTCACTAAGCTGCTTTCTTCAATCTGTTTTGAAGGGTTAGAAAGTCTCAGTTTTCACGTTCATAGCCATCTTTTGATTTATTTCTTTTGGTTTTGTCTAATATATCTTTCTATAAGTCTTTTAATTCTTTTTTATGTAGTTCGCCATGAAATTTGGGCAAATGATTCTGGAAGAATTTTTGTAGATTCTTGAATATAGATTCTCGAATAAGGCATGGTTCATACTTTGGACTTGAAAAGACTTCTTCAGTAATCTTCTCAATTATAAGAAGAGGCCTTTAATGCAGCTCAAAACATTTTGTGATTATAGCTATTTATTAGTAGTGACTAATATAACATTACGGTGTTATATTAGTTTCAGGTATAAAATATAGGTATTCAGTAATTCCTAAAATGAACTGTTTTCTTAAAAATTTAAAATGCAATCTTATTTCCCTAAATTCTCAATGAAATCAGTAATGTCATTTTGGTAATGTGAATTGTTGTAGAGAACCTTATTGTTAAAAAAATTAAAATCATGTGTGGTATGGTTGTGTGTCTATATGTGTGATTTCAAACTTAAGTAATAATAAAGGCTGAATTTCAAGTAATGTAGTTGTAAAAGCTTATTTTGTATTTTAAAAATTAAGTGAAGTAAAAATAAGTAAGCTTTGACTTGGTCTAGTATCTTATTTAACATTATCCCACTGTACTTACATTGGTAACATTGACCACTGGAAAATTTTTTCTTGTGTTATTATTGTTTCCCTAGTGAAGTAGCCCTAAAATTTGAGTAATGGGAGAGACACATGTGATTGTGGATTGTCATTCTATCCTTCCTACAACATTCAGATCATGTCCATAGAATTGAAGTTTTTAGTTACTGTTGTAAGTAAGGGTGAAATCATATTTGTTTCAGTTACATAGCTGGCTCAGAGGGAAAAAAAAGTGTGTGTGTGTGTGTAAGTACATATGTATATATACACATAAATGCTTTCATTATTTATCTCTTGTTATATGCAGCTCTTTTGATAGAAGTATAAATGATTCCTTGTTTTCAAAGAATTTACAGTTTATTTGAAGTAAGTCATAAGACAGCGAATAAACTTTGGACAAATTGAGATAGTGCTTTTAGGAGTTCTGAGCATTATGGAATCATTTCACGGTAGGATTTGACTTGTGCTTTGAAGGAATGGTGTTTAGATAGTTTAGAGAGGAGAAAAGAACATTGGGGAAAACCACAAAATACACAGGCAAATAAGGTAAGTAAGTCAACTTATTAAGAATGGAAGGTTCATACTGGGGTATAGTTCTTAAGCCTGGAGTAGTAGTAGGTTGGTACTAGAGTATGGATGCCAATGAGTACTATGCATCACAGTGATTTGTCTTACTCAGGAGGCAGTCAGGGTCAAGGGAGAAGTTTCTGAGTAAGGAACTAATATGAGAGTTGCATTTTAGAAAAATTAATCTCCTGGGAAGGTTAATCCTCACTTCTTTACCTGTGTGTAGCAGGGATCAGCAAACTATGCCCACAGCCCAGATCTAGCCTGCAGCCTTTATCTTGGTCAAGTGTACTAGCTAAGAATGGTTTTAATTTTCAAAAGATTTAAAAAACAAACATAAACCAAGAAGTGCAGTAGAACCTGCCTGTGGCCCGTAAAGCCTAAAATATTTATTATTTGGCCCTTTACAGAAAAATATGCCGACTGTAGTATAGGTTAGTGGTTTTTCAAAGTGTGATCACTAGACCAGCAGCATAGTGTTATCTGGATTCTGTGTTTTCTCTATGTTTATTATAGTTTTTATTTCATTTCAGGCTCTTACTATCTTCTGTCAAGAGAGTTATAACTACCTCCTAACCAGCCTTTTTTCTGCCAGCATTATCCT
Source organism: Spilogale gracilis (assembly GCA_004023965.1). Lineage (NCBI taxonomy): Eukaryota > Metazoa > Chordata > Mammalia > Carnivora > Mephitidae > Spilogale > Spilogale gracilis. The sequence goes on from PITA01023635.1 coordinate 23,563, forward strand.
ACTTCAGTTCATCCTCTATATCACTCCCAGAATAATCTGTCTGACCACATAATTCCTTTGCATAAATCTCACTGACCCATCTTGCCTGTTGGAAAGGTCTAAGTTTCTTCATGACTTGGCATCCTACTATCTCTTTGGCCACTCCTTCTTACCCCATCCCAGTCCTTGTTTTTACCATCCTTAAGCAACATGTAGCAGCTGCTGTTGTTTCTTTAAATACACTGTGCTTTTACTCAAGCTGTTTGCTCTGTTGGAATGCACTTTGCCTAGATAATTTCCAGTCCTTTTAACACTCAGGTGTTCATACCTCCAGGAAGGCTGTCCTGATGCCTGACCTCTCCCAGGCTGTTTTTGCTGTTCTTTTGTACTTCCATAATGTCTCGTGTGTATCTCTATATATTTATTTGGTTGTATGTGTGGTTGTCTTCTTTCTTTCTTTCTTTCTTTTTTTTTTTTAAAGGTTTACTTATTTTAGAGAAAGAGGGAGAGAGTGTGTGTGTGAGTGAGGGTAGGGGCAGAGGAGAAAATCTCAAGCAGACTTTCTGCTCATGACCCATGAGATCATGACCTGAACCAAAACCAGGAGTTGGATGCTTAACTGTTTGAGCCACCCAGGTGCCCCTGTGTGTGTGATCTTCTATAAGGTTAGGAACTCCTTGAAGCTAGAAACATAGTCTTGCTCATTTTTTGTACCTTAAGTACTCAGCACAGATTTTGTACATAGTAGGTATTCAGTAAGTATTTGAATGAATGAACATTAAAGTGCTTGGCATAAAGTAAATATGGACAAAGATATTGATTGTTTCAATCTTGAAGAGCAGTGAGGGTGATAAAGGACCATTGTTAGTTAAATCTCTGAGTATGTTGCCGGTGGGAAAGGATTAGAAATCCTGATTCACCAGTTTGGTCCCCATTTTATCTAAGATTTTTAAAGAATTGTGACATACATATAGAAAAATGTACAACTAGATGAATTTTCACAAAATAAGCACATTTATGTAGTCAGCACCCAGCTCAAGAAAGGTGTCAGTGCTGGAATCCCAATCCTTACTGTGTTCCTTCTAATAGTAGAAAAGTTTTGTCTGTTTTTGAACTCTACATAAAATAGAATCATAAAGTATATCTTATTTGAGCTTCTTCTGTACAACGTTACATTTATGAGATTAATGCTTGTTGTAGTTTGTTTCTTCTCATTGCTGTATTCTGTTATATGAATATACCATAGCTTATCCATTCTACTGTTGGTGGACATTTGGTTGTTTTGCCGCAGTGAACTTATGTATGTATGCAGGCTCCATAGCCACTGTGGGTTTGGAGCCCAGTGAAGGCTTGAACTCATGACCCTGAGATCCAGAACTGAGCTGAGGTCAGGAGTTGGATGCTTAACTGGCTGAGCCACCCAGGTGCCCCGGCAATGAACATTTTTGTACTTTTTTCCCCTGATGAACATGTATCTACATTTTTATTGGTTATATACGTTAGAGTGAAATTATTAAGTCATGGTTATGGTATGTTCATTTTTAGTAGATTCTGCTAAAGTTTTGGAAAGTGGTTTTATTTTTTTTACAAATTTACACTCCTACCATCAGTGTATGAGAGTTCTAGTTCTATACCTTTGTCAGCACTTATTACTGTCAGACTTTTTAGTTTTAGTTATTCCGGACTGCTGTGTAATGGTATTGCATTATAGTTTTAATTTTATTTTCCTGATGATTAATGAGGTGGAGTGCCTTTTCATATTTAGTAATCAAGCAATACTCTCATGTTATTGGCCATTTTAATTTCTGCTTTTGTGAAGTATCTGTGAAGCCTTTTGCCCTTTTTCTGTTAGGCTGTTTACTGTTTTCACATTGATTTGTAGTTCTTGACATACTCTGCTTACGGTCCTGTTAGTTATGTGCCTTGCAGATATATTCTACTCTGTAGTTAGCTCTTCCAGGATCTTGGTGTTTTGGTGAATCAAAGTGCTTAATTTTATTTTATTATTTTATTTTATTTTTCTTTATTTTTTTATTTTTTATTAAAGATTTTTTATTTATTTATTTGACAGAGAGAAACACAGCGAGAAAGGGAACACAAGCAGGGGGAGTGAGAGAGGGAGAAGCAGCGTTCCCGCAGAGCAGGGAGCCCGATGTGGGGCTGGATCCCGGGTCTCTGGGATCATGACCTGAGCCGAAGGCTGTTGCTTAACCAACTGAGCCACCCAGGCGCCCCCAGAGTGCTTAATTTTAAAGAAGTCTTGTTTATCAGTTGGTTAGTGCTTTTTTGTATCAATGTCATGAAGTTACTTTTCCATGTTTTCTTTTAAAAGCTTTAACTTTTTACCTTTCATATTTTCTTATTTTCTTATTTATTTATTTATTTATTTGTTTGTTTATTTATTTATTTATTTATTTGACAGACAGAAACACAGCAAGAGAGGAAACACAAGCAGGGGGAGTGAGAGAGGGAGAAGCAGGCTTTCCGCGGAGCAGGGAGCCGAATGTGGGACTCGATCCCAGGTCTTCCGGATCATGACCCGAGCCGAAGGCAATCGCTTAACCAACTGAGCCACCCAGGCGCCCCAGCCTTTCATATTTAGATAAAGAATTTATTTAGTTGATAGCTATATGTGTATGGAGTTAGGCACATTATGTAATTTTTTTTGTTGAACTACATGTAGTTACAGAAAGTATACAAGTCAAGTGTACAGGCTGATAAATATTCACAAATTTAACATACTCCAACCTGCCCTTTAGGTCCAGAAATAGAACATTTTCAGCATCCCAGAAGGATATATTGCATTTTAATGTTTTTGAAATTGGTATATCTATGTTAACTATTTGTATCCAAGTGTGTATTTAATGTGGGGGCTCCTCCCCACCCTAAAAATGGTTGTTATATTGGTGGTACCTCTTATAATTACTGGTGTCTTAGAAAGTCAAATGCTTTCAAAGAACATTCTTGAAGTATTTGTATGATCTATATCCTAATTGCAGTTTTATTTTTTGAATTGTTTTCATTCATTTTGCCATATTTCTAAACATTTAATAAACTATGTCATGGTTCTGTAGTTGGAAAACCACAGTTGTTTTATTTTTTTGACATGTGCCTTGAGTTTCGAGTGTCCAAATACATATTGGTATGTGAAAAATTGAAAAACTGACTAATAAAATGTTCTTCTTTGAAGAAAAGAGATTATATAATATTTACTTTTAACTTTTTTTGGCTACTGAATATGGTGTTTTGTATGCTGATTTTTCTTTGCATTTCCTCCTGCTGTTTTACTTAGAGAAAGGCCAGACAAAGAAAGAACAAATTTAATAGGCCAACTGTTGAGAGTATTGCTTGATTACCTCTGGCTCTCACTTTCCTTCTTTTTTCTCATAAAATTTCCAAATAAAAATCATCTTTCCTAACTCCATGGTGTACTTTGTATTTATCTCTTTTTGGGTTTTTGTCTTTTTGAAAGACCAAGATCAGTAACCAAAATGTCCTTCATTAAGCTTATTCCGTAGTTACATTACATATATTTACATATAAGCTGTAATCCTCAAAAGGACGCTTAGAAGGCTGATATTATCTCCATTTATGGATGTGGAAACAATGACTCAGAGAGGTTGAGTAACTTGTTTAAGGTGTAGTAAGTAAGTGGAAGAGTCTGACTCCAGGGAGCCAGTCTGACTCCAGGGAGGTATGGTGAGATATGCTCTTCCAAACATTGAACCTCTCTGTTCCATTTCAGGTTTTTCTCAAACTTCTGACATTTAACTACACTTGTATGTAATTTATGGTTTATCAAGCATTTTTCTCATATATTTTTGATTTTCACAATAATCCTGTGATTAGGTATAGGATAGTTAAGGCAGGCAGGGCTTTAATCCACTCCCTCCTGCTATCTTACTGATGAGAAACTAAGACTTTGTCTTAAGAGGCTAAAGGAGGAGGAGGAGACTAAAATTACCTGAGTCATACTACTGGTAAATGGTGAGCTAGGATTTGAACATAGGACTTCTGGCTGAAATCTGTTTTTTTCTATTTGTAGTGATGCTGGAGTAAGAGAGAAGTTGAATTATTTGGAGTCAGTAAGAATCTCTATAATTCTTAAGTAAATATCTTAGATTATAAAATAATAAAAGTATGACTAGAAACACTTAAGAATATTGAATATTATTCATAGAATAGAAATACTGACAAAGGATTTTTTTTTTTTTTTTTTTTTTA
>PITA01023636.1:0-27769 GCA_004023965.1 Spilogale gracilis
AAAAAAAAAAAAAAGCATCTGCCTTTGGCTCAGGTCATAATCCTGTACTCCTGGGATTGAGTCCCACATCGAGACCCACTTCGGGCTCCCTTCTCAGCGAGGATTCTATTTCTCCCTCTCCCTCTGCTGCTGCTCCTGTTCATGCTCTCTCTCTCTTGCAAATAAAATATATTTTTAAAAAGGTACTAAACAATAAAAATATGCAGCCAAGAATACCTTATCCAGCTAGGCTGTCATTGAAAATACGTTGGTAAAAGGTTTCTAGGACAAACAAAAACTAAAAGAACTTGCAATCACCAAAACCAACCTACAACACATATTGAAAGGGGTAATCTAAGGAAAGAGAGAGCCCAGAAGTAACATAGGCCAGGAAGGAACAGAGATAATATAGAGTAACAGTCACCTTACGGGCAATACTATGTCATGAAATTCATATCTTTCAATAGTTGCCCTGAAAGTAAATGGTTTAAAGGCCACAATCAAAAGTTACAGGGTATTAAATTGGATAAAAAAGCAAGACCCATCAAAATGCTGTGTGCAAGAGACTCATTTTAGACCCAAAGACACCTCCAGATTGAAAGGAGGGAGTGAAAAACCATTTATCATGCTAGTGGAAATCAAAAGAAAGCTGGGGTGGCAATCCTTAAATCAGACAATTAGGTTTTAAACCAAAGACTGTAATAAGAGATTAGGAAGGACCCTATATCATACTTAAAGGGTCTATCCAACAAGAAGATCTAACAATTATAACTATTTATGCCCCTAATAGGGGAGCAGTCAGTTATATAAGCCAATTAATAACAAAATCAAAGAAACACATCCACAATAACACAATAATAGCAGGGAACTTTAACACCCCCTTCACTGAAATGGACAGATCATCTAAGCAAATGATCAACAAGGAAATAAGGGCTTTAAATGACACACTCGACCAGACGGACTTCACATATATATCCAGAACATTCCATCCTAAAGCAATAGAACACACATTCTTCTCTAGTGCACATGGAACATTCGCCAGAATAGATCACATCCTGGGTCACAAATCAGGTCTCCACGGGTACCAGGTTTGGGATCATTCCCTGCATATTTTCAGACCACAATGCTTTGACACCTGAACTCAATCACAAGAGGAAATTCGGGAAGAACTCACATACGTGGAGGTTAAAGAGCACCTACTAAAGAATGGATGGGTCGGCCAGGAAATTAATGAATGATTTTTAGAAATTTATGGAAACAAATGAAAATGAAAACACAACTGTTCAAAATCTCTGGGATGCAGGGCGCCTGGGTGGCTCAGTGGGTTAAGCAACTGCTTTCAGCTCAGGTCATGATCCTGGAGACCCGGGATCAAGCCCCACATTGGGCTCCCTGCTCGGCGGGAAGCCTGCCTCTCCCTCTCTCAGTCCCCCTGCTCATGTTCCCTCTCTGGCTGTGTTTCTCTCTGTCAAATAAATAAATAAAATCTTAAAAAGAAAATCTTTGGGATGCAGCAAAAATCAGACCTTAGAGGGAAGTATATAGTAATATAAGACTTTCTCAAGAAATAAGAAAAGTCTAAAATACACAGCCTAATGTTATACCTAAAGTGCTGGAGAAAGAACATCAAATAAAGCCTAAACTCAGAAGGAGAAGAGAATAAAGGTCAGAGCAGAAATCAATGAAATAGAAACCAAAAGAACAGGGGCACCTGGGTGGCTCAGTTATTAAGTGTCTGCCTTCGGCTCAGGTCATCGGGCTTCCTGCTCAGTGGGATGCCTGCTTCTCCCTTTCCAGCTCCTTCCTGTTTGTGTTCCCTCTCTCACTATCTCTCTCTGTCCAATAAATAAAATCTTAAAAAAAAAAAAAAACCCAAAGAACAGTAGAACAGATCAACGAAACTAAGAGCTGTTTCTTTGAAAGAATTAATGAGATTTATAAACTCCTGGCCAGACTTATCAAAAATAAAAGAGAAAGGACCCAAATAAATAAAATCATAAATGAAAGAGGAGAGATCACAAACAACACCAAAGAAATACAAACAATTACAAGAACATATTAGGAGCAACTATATGCCAACAAATTAGGCAATCTAGAAGAAATGGATGCATTCCTAGAGATGTATAAACTACCAAAACTGAACCAGGAAGAAATAGAAAACCTGACCAGACACATAACCAGCAAGGAAATTGAAGCTGAAATCAAAAATCTCCCAACTAGAGTACAAGGCTATATGGTTTCCCAGGGGAATTCAATCAAAAGTTTATTTTTATTTATTTTTTTTTTAAGATTTTATTTATTTGACAGAGAGAAACACAGCCAGAGAGGGAACACAAGCAAGGGGAGTGAGAGAGGGAGAAGCAGGCTTCCTGCCGAGCAGGGAGCCCGATGTGGGACTCGATCCCGGGTCTCCGGGATCATGTCCTGAGCCGAAGGCAGTTGCTTAACCAACTGAGACACCCAGGCGTCCCTCAATCAAAAGTTTAAAGAAGAATTAATACATATTTTTCTGAAACTCTTTCAAAAAAATAAAGAAGAAGAAGAAGAAGAAGAAAAACTTCTAAACTCTTTCTATGAGGCCAGCATTACCTTGATCACAAAACCAGAGAAAGACCCCACCAAAAAGGAGAATGACAGACCAATATCCCTGATGAACATGGATGAAAAATTCTCACCAAGATACTAGGATCAAGGCCCACATCGGGCTCTCTGCTCAGCAGGGAGCCTGCTACCTCCTCTCTCTCTGCCTGCCGCTCTGCCTACCTGTGATCTATATCTCTGTCAAGTAAATAAATAAAATCTTTAAAAAATAAAAAAAAATTTAAAAAAGGATTATTCACAATGACCAAGTGGGATTTATTCCTGGGCCGCAAGGTTGGTTCAACATTCACAAATCAATCAATGTGATACACTACATTAGTAAAAAAAAAAAAAAAAAAGGACAAGAACCATATGGTACTCTCAGTAGATGCAGAAAAAGCATTTGACAAAATACAGCATCCTTTCTTAATTAAAACTCTTCAGGGGCGCCTGGGTGGCTCAGTTGGTTGAGCGACTCAGTTGGTTGAGCGACTGCCTTCGGCTCAGGTCATGATCCCAGAGACCTGGGATCAAGTCCCACATCGGGGTCCCTGCTCAACAGGAAGCCTGCTTCTCCCTCTCTCACTCCCCCTGCTTGTGTTCCCTCTCTGGCTGTGTTTCTCTCTGTCAAATAAAATCTTTAAAAAACAAACAAACAAACAAAACTCTTCAGGTGGCTCCTGGGTGGCTCAGTTGGTTAAGCAACTGCCTTCGGCTCAGGTCATGATCCTGGAGACCCGGGATTGAGCCCCACATTGGGTGCGCCACTCAGCAGGAAGCCTGCTTCTCCCTCTCTCGCTCCCTCTGCTTGTGTTCCCTCTCTGGCTGTGTTTCTCTCCGTCAATAAATAAAATATTTAAAAAAAAAAAAAACGTCAGTGTAGGGATAGAGGGTACATACCTCAATATCATAAAAGCTATCTATGAAAAACCCACAGTGAATATCATTCTCAGTGGGCAAAAACTGAGAGTCCCTCCCCCCGCCCTATGGCAGGGACATCCACTATGACCACCGATGTTCCACATAGTACTAGAAGTCCTAGCCTCAGCAATCAAACAACAAAAAGAAATAAAGGGCTTCCAAATTGGTAAAGAAGAACTCAGACTCTCACTCTTTGCAGATGATATGATACTTTACGTGGAAAACCCAAAAGACTCCATCTCAAAATTGCTAGAATTCATACAGGAATTCAGTAAAGTGGCAGGATATAAAATCAATGCACAGAAATCAGTTGCATTTCTAAACAACAAGACAGAAGAAAGAGAAATTAAAGTCAATCCCATTTACAACTCTACCCAAAACCATAAAATACCTAGGAATAACTCCAACCAAAGAGGCAAATAATCTGTACTCAGAAAACTATAGAATGCTCATGAAAGAAATTGAGGAAGCCACAAAGAAATGGAAAAAAGTTCCGTGATCATGGATTGGAAGAACAAATACTGTTAAATGTTTATGCTATGGGGTGCCTGAGTGGGTCAGAGGGTTAAGCCTCTGTCTTTGGCGCGGGTCATGATCTCAGGGTCCTGGGATCGAGTCCCACATCAGGCTTTGCACTGGGCTGGGAGCCTGCTTGTCCCTTTCTCTGCCTGCTTCTCTGCCTATTTGTGATCTCTTTCTCTCTGTCAAATAAAATAAATAAAATATTTTAAAAAAAGAAAAAAATGTTTATGCTACCTAGAGCAATCTACACATTTAATGCAATCCCTATAAAAATACCATCCCTTTTTTTCATAGAAATGGAACAAATAATCCTAAACTTTGTATGGAACCAGAAAAGACACTGAATAGCCAGAGGAATGTTAAAAAGAAAACCAAAGTTGGCGGCATCACAATTCCAGATTTCAAGCTCTATTACAAACCTGTAATCATCAAGACAGCATGGTACTGGCACAAAAACGGACACATAGATCAATGGAACAGAATAGAGAACTCAGAAAAGGATCCTCACCTCCATGGTCAACTAATCTTCGACAAAGCAGGAAAGAAGAGCCAATGGAAAAAATACAGTCTCTTCAACAAATGGCGTTGGGAAAATTGGACAGCCACATGCAGAAGAATAAACTGGACCATTTCCTTACACCACACGCAAAAAAAGACTCAAAATGGATGAAAGATCTCAATTTGAGACAGGAATCTATCAAAATCCCAGAGGAGAACACAGGCAGCACCTTCTGTGACTTTACCCACAGCAACTTCTTCCTAGAAACATCTCCAAGGGCAAGGGAAGCAAGGGCAAAAATGAACTATTAGTACTTTCTCAAGATAAAAAGCTTTTGCACAGCAAAGGAAACAGTCAACAAAACCAAAAGATAACTGATAGAATGGGAAAAGATATTTGCAAATGACATATCAGATAAAGGGCTAGTATCCAAAATCTATGAAGAACTTATCAAACTCAACACCCGAGGAACAACCAATCCAACTAAGAAATGGGCAGAAGACATGAACAGACATTTCTGCAAAGAAGACATCCAAATGGCCAACATACACGTGAAAAAGTGTTCAACATCTCTTGGCATCATAGAAATACAAATCGAAACTACAATGAGATACTACCTCACACCAGTCGGAATGGTTAAAATTAACCAGTCAGGAAATGACAGATGTTGGCAAGGATGTAGAGAAAGGGGAACCCTCCTACACGGTTGGTGAGATTGCAAGCTGGTGCAGTTACTGTGGAAAACAGCATAGAAGTTCCTCAGAAAGTTGAAAATAGAGCTACCCTACAACCCAGCAATTGTACTACTAGATATTCACCACAAAGGCATAAATGTAGTGATCCAAAGGGGTGTGTGTACCCCAATGTTTATAGCAGCAATGTCCACAATAGCCAAACTATGGAAAGAGCCTAGGTGTCCATTGGCAGATGAATGGATAAAGAAGATGTGGAGTGTGTGTGTGTGTGTGTGTGTGTGCGCGCGCGCGCACGCGTGCACGCATGCGCACACGGTGGAATATTATACAGCCATCAACAACGAAATCTTGCTATTTGCAATGACATGGAAAGAAATAGAGGGTATTATATTAAGCGAAATAAGTCAACTAGAGAGAGACAATTATCATATGATCTCACTGATATGAGGAATTTGAAAAACAAGGCAGAGGATCATAGGGGAAGAGAAGAAAAAATGAACCAAGATGAAACTAGAGAGGGAGACAAACCCTAAAGAGACCCTTAATCTCAGGAAACAAACAGGGTTGCTGGAGTGGAAGGGCTTGGGAGGGATGGAGTGGCTGGGTGATGGACCCTGGGGAGGATATGTGTTGTGGTGAGTGCTGTGTATTGTGTAAGACTGATGAATTATATATCTGTACCCATGAAACAAATAATATATGATAAGTTAATAATAATTTTTTAAATATTGCAATATTTTTTAAAAGGGGGGGCTCCAAAAACCTCAGTAATCAAGATAAATGTTTTAATGCAATATTTTACAAAATCAAAATTAAAGCAAAAATCCGTGATGGGCAGAATGTTGAAATGGTAAATAAAGCCCAGATCTCACCCAGCACTTCACTACTTGCCTTGTAACCCCATAGACAAAGCCTGGCCCTGATTCCAATAACATTTTATTCATGAAACCAGGTGACTCCATTGGCCATAGTTTGTTGATCTGATTTTCTATAATTATTGCATTACATTATTTGCCTAGATTACTGAATTTTCTTGGTATCCTGTAAATTTTGAGTATTCCCTGGAAAGTGCTTCACTCCCCTCACCCTAGATGAGCATGTCACCCATGGAATTGAGTAGCTGGACCAGGGTTAGACATTAGGGATGTCAAATGTCCTGCAATGCTCAGAATAGCCATCCCCAAATACCTCTGTTGTTGGTAGGATGTATATGTGCACAGGTACTTCAAATAAAAAGTTAAACAACATTCATTTAGCTGCTCACTCTTGCCAAAATACATAATAATCAAACCGTCAGAAGCCCAGGGGCACCCATTAAAAGGCCTTTGGTTCCCTGCCAAGTGTTTCTGGAAGCTGACTCTTCTCATTTATGACTAGATTCTTCGTGCCCAGAGAAAGTGTGCCTTAGTGCTTTTGCGTTTCATATGTATTGGGAGATGACACCGGTGGTTAGATTTCTGCCCAGTTTGCTCCAATGTTCACAAATGTCCTTTGAATAGCTCTGTGGGCTAGGCACAGGGTTCCCCACGGGGGCTGCAGTGGGAATCAAGATAGACTAAATCCCCAACCCCGTGCATCTCAGGGACTAAGATTAGTCACAGGGGTGAATGTATCTAGCCACACAGCCAAGTAAAGACTCTTCAGGAGAAGAGATGACCAAATATCAGCAAACTGTGGCCCATTGCCTGTATGGCCTGCAAACTAAAAATGGTTCTTACATCTTTTAATGGGGAAAAGAAATCAAAAGAAGAATATTTTGTAATACATAAAAGTTACACAATGTTCAGATTTCAGTGTCCATAAATAAAGTTTTATTGGAACACAGCCATGCTTGTTTGTTTACATATTGTTTGTAGCTTCTTTTGCCCACTATGGCAGAACTGCAACAGAGACTGGCTTGCAAAACCTTAAATATTTACCATTTGGCCCTATAGTTAAAGTGTGCCAACTCCTGATTTAAATCAATATAAATGTACAATAGAGGAAAGGTCAAAGAGGAGAGGTCGATGTGCTAGGAGAAATAACTAAGCGAATCAGCCTTGCCAGTGAAATAAGAGATGTCTTCCTGGAGGAAGTGGTGTTTGAGCCATGATGTGAAATAAGAATTTCCAGGTTTCCAGGCAAAGGGGATCAGGACAGTCCCCCATGCAAGGGGGACAGGAGAGGCAAAGCCCTCACAGCTGAAAACACACGGCAAGCGGAGAAGGCCAGTGCGCATGGAGGGCGGTGAGTGAGGAAGAGTGACCTGGGGCTAAAAGGGCAGGCAAGGACCAGGCTTTGAGGGTCTTGCGGCCACACCAGGGGCTCATCTTCATCCTGCAAGTCCTAGGAAACCACCGAAGAGTCTTAAGCAGGATGAGCAATGGGTCAAGATCCAACTTACTTTGTAGAAAGATCAGCGCAGCTACAGTGTTGAACAGGGATTTGAGGGCTCAGATGGACGACAACAGCTGAGACTGGTCCAGGGGCGGAGTAAGTGGCCAGAGTGAAGAAATACTAGGGGGTAAAGTGAGCAGGACTTGGTTATGGATTAGATACAAGGCATGAGAGACCGAAGGTCACGGAAGGTCGTGGAAGGTCAAGGGATGCTGGCACTGACATTTACTGAAACGGATTCCAGAAGAAAGCCCGGGTTTGGCTGGGGTGTGGGGGGGGGCATGGAGGACAGCATGCATGCACGGCGAGTACCGGTTGATGCTGGGTTGGGGTGCCCTTGACACCCACAAATGAAGGTGTCTTCACACAAGTGAAGGTTGGATGTCTGGAAGATGGGCTTATCAGTATCCAGGTGGTGGTTGGAGCCATAGGTGTGGAGCAAAAGCAGACAGTGTGAAGGTCAGGGTCTGTGGAACTCTGCCATTCAGAAGTCAAGGGTAGGGCGCCTGGGGGGCTCAGTAGGTTAACCGACTGCTGTGGCTCAGGTCATGATCCTGACCAGAATCAGTGATGGAATCAAGGCCCGCATAGGACTCCCTGCTCAGGAGGGAGTCTGTTTCTCCCTCTGAACCTCCCCCCTCCTGTGTTCTCTCTCAAATAAATAAATAAAATCTTTAAAAAAAATTAAAAGGTCAAGGGTAAACAGCAAGAATGGCAAGAGAAGTGGTGGGAAACCCAGGAAATACCCTGCAAGCCAAGGAAAGAACCAGTTTCAAGGAGGAAGTGGTCAGTGGGGTCAGACGCTTTAGGTGAGGACAAAACATGTCCTTTGGATATCGTGACCCAGGAATGACCAGAAGGGGTAGAAGTTCAGCTTTTGAGGATGGAGGGAGGAAGGAGTTGTGGAAGCACACCCATGGAGAGGAGACACTTCTCACACCCAGCTGGTAGGTAGAGGGGGCTGGGGCAGGAGCTGGAGGGGAATAAGAGTAGAAGGAGGATAGACCTTGGTTTTGTTTCATTTTAGGAGAAACCGGAGCTTGTTTAAACACCGATCTTGGACAACAGTCTATGTGATGATTCAGAATTCCTCCAGGTAGATTTACGCCCAGCAGAAATTTTAGACTTAACGGGAAATGCTAAAACCCTCACAGTTCCCAAGGGAAGGAGACTCAGGGCAGAGGGGCAGGCCTGGATCACCAGGGAAGATGCCTCAGAGGAGGGGGGCCTAGGGCTGTACCCTGAGAATCAGTGACTCCATCAGGCCACAAATCCTGTGTTGAATAATGCCCCCTAGAACTCATGTCTACCTGGAACCTCAAAATGTGATCTAATTTGGAAAAAGCGTCCTTGTAAACCCAATTAGTTAAAATGAGGTTATATTGGAGCAGCCTGGGCCCTAATCCAATGACCAGTGTCTTTTTTTCTTTTTTAAAGATTTTATTTATTTATTTATTTGACAGAGAGAGATCACAAGTTGTTGGGACGGTGTGTGATCCGCCCCTCCCGCCATGCTGCAAGCCACCAAAAACTTTGGTGGAGGTACCCGTGAATGTGAATGAAAGTCCCTCCTGGCTCCCCCCCCACAAGAATCTGGAGTTATGCTAATGTCGCGGTCATCAACACTTTACTTGTGTTTTGTTCTTCCTGCTCAACTATCAAACTGCGTCTATTCACAAACTTCCCTTTTTTCCTGACCTTCACTTATACTGTGTGTTTATGACACTTTCCTTTATAGCGGAAATCGGTAGTTGATAATTACAACCTGCATAGATACACTTTGATTGAGACTATATCAATACCAATATACTTAATAGTTTAAATGTAATATACTTAATAGCGTAAATGCAGTTCCTTAAAGTTTCCACGACCACCCATTCACCTTTTGTCTGTGTGACCACTCTGCCTTGCACGGCCAGAGGAGAAAACATTCCATTGAGATAAGATGAGACAGAACGAACTGTTTGCCTAAAGCTAGACTGATGTGACTGCCAGGGGACCAGGGTCTGTTTCCGCCACAATTAGGGATGCTCTGTCCTAAGTTTATGGCACCCGAATGGCGCCGATGTCTTGGAGAATTTATGATTGGAAACCTGAAAGAAGTCTGTGTAATGTCTTACAAATCTCTCTTATCATACACCCTTCCTTTGAGATGATCTGTAACTAAAAAGCTCTAAATGAAGACCCCTGAAGACACAGTTTTCAGGAGATCCCACACCACTCTTTGAGCTCGGTCTCCTCATTTCGAAAGCACCAACGCCTTCCCTCCCGCTCCGGACCCTGACTGTTGCTGGGCTGGATCCCGGCAAATGGCACCCGAACAGGGACCTGAGGGTAAGTCCTCCCCCTTGAGCCCTCGGTCAGCCGGGAAGGACAGGCTCCTGCCTCAGGGTGCTGCAGACCCGCCTGTAGAGAGTAGACAGGTCAAGAGACGGGGCAGTAGGTCAGAACTTAGTGAGAAGTTACGCACCTTCTGAAAAGTCAGAATGGGAAATACAGAATCAAAAGAAAGAAAGATGTTTATAGAAATAATCAAGAAAATGTTGTATGTAAAAGGGGTAAAAGTTCGTGACGGACAGCTTGGTCTATTTCTAGATTTTCTGGATAAATGCTGTCCTTGGTTCCCTAGAGATGGAACCTTACATCTGGAAACATGGAATAAAATGGGTCAGGATATGCGCTCCTATTATTCAGAATATGGTACAGAACATGTTCCTCTGGAGGCATTCTCACTGTGGGCATGATTAAAAGACCAGTTAGGTGGTGCCTGGGTGGCTCAGTTGGTTAAGCGACTGCCTTCAGCTCAGGTCATGATCCCAGAGACCTGGGATCGAGTCCCACATCGGGCTCCCTGCTCAGTAGGAAGCCTGCTTCTCCCTCTCTCACTCCCCCTGCTTGTGTCCCCTCTCTGGCTGTGTTTCTCTCTGTCAAATAAATAAAATCTTTAAAAATAAAATAAAATCTTTAAAAAAATAATAAAAAAAATAAAACTCTAAAGTTTTACCAAACTTCCCAAAATTTAAATTGTAAATGAAGTCCCCTTAACTTATTAGGCCTTTTATTTGGTTTGCTAAATCACTCAGGAAGTACTGTTAAACAAATAAGCCTTGGGTTACATTTGAATGGGTGCTGTAACTATTCTGAAGGTAATGTGCCCTGCCTAAACTTTTAATGTATTAGTACAAGATCATCATTAAGTGTTCTGACTATTGAAATGTTGTGTGTCATAGAATAACTAAGCTTCCTTATCAATCCTATTGTGGTAACTCTCACTTTGGATCCCTGGCAATGCCTGTTTCTAAGTTTTACAATTGTGCATCAATTACATGCTATTAAAACTCATATTGAACTTTTGGTTCAACTAATAAGTAAGGGTCATCAGCAAATTATTCATCTCATTGGCAAAGAGCCTGATTTCATTTTACTTCCTATGCTAACTTCCTCTGCTAACTTTCAGATATGCACTGGCAAATTGCCCTATCATGCTTAAAAAGTTAAAAGAGGGGAGATCCTACAAGGAATGGTTAAATATTCTCTCCATATGCATTTACATCTCACTCTCTATGTTTTAAAGTTTTTTAAACATTGATGATATAGGTCGAACAGCAGCTGAACGCTTCTGGCATCCGGATTTCTCTCCCCTCCTTTATGCTAGCTGGAAGGATCCCTTAACAGGTGTTTGGAAAGGTCCTGATCCCGTTCTCCGCAAGGGGCACAATTTGTTGGTATCTTTTCTCAGGATGAAAAGACCTCCCGGAACAATGGTGCAGAGTCATCGCTAATCCGCGGCAAGATGGCCAGGCTATCCCTGAAGGAGTCGCGCTGGAGGAAGAGGAGGAGGTATCCTTTGACGGAGCTGCCCACGCGAGTCCAGCTAGAAGTCCTCATCGCCGAGCTATCAAGCCGTTTTGATCAACAACCATCCGCAGAAACTGGACACCACCCTCACCAGCACCTGACTCAGTAAAATTGCTGATCTGTCTGAGGAGCATTAAGGACTCTTAATATTACTCTAAAAATGAGTGATGGTTATTCTATCACTTGTTCTGCCTATTAACCAATTGTGTCTCACCAAATGTTAATGTCAAATTCATGATTGTCAGTCAACCCCCTTACGTAATACTACTTGTTAAATTAACTGTTCCTTGGTAGCCTGGGTTATCGTCATCTAGACATGACCTTTGGACACTTATATATCTCCCACTAGGCTTCTCTGGCGCAGGTGGCCTTCCTCATTTCCTTGTTTCCGTGGCTACAGTTGGAACATGTCTCTTGCTACTAGTATGTCTACTTCCTTTGAGCTTATGGTATATACTAAAAAATCTATGGCAGAGAAAGGTACACTTGCATGAGCTGCACCTGCGAACCTCGCCTCCCCCAGTAGAAAAAGTCTAAGAGGGGCCGGTTAGGCAATGACGAGTAAGATTCTCTCTCCACTCTCTCAACCTAAGACAGGCCATATCTGCCAAGAAGATATGAACCAATGACGGGTAAGAGAGAAATGGATGAGGGGACGCCTAAGACAGGCACGGTCATAGCCTCTTCAATCCTGGGAAGGATTGGTATCTCTATTTAAAATAAAAAAGGGGGGTTGCCTGGGTGGCTCAGTTGGTTAAGCGACTGCCTTCGGCTCAGGTCATGATCCTGGAGACCTGGGATCGAGCCTCACATCGGGCTGCCTGCTCGGCGGGAAGCCTGCTTCTCCCTCTCTCACTCCCCCTGCTTGTGTTCCCTCTCTGGCTGTGTTTCTCTCTGTCAAATAAATAAAATCTTTAAAAAAAATTAAAATTAAAATTAAAATAAATAAAATAAAAAAGGGGGAGATGTCGGGGACGGTGCATGGTCCGCCCCTCCCGCCATGCCACAAGCCACCAGAAACTTTGGTGAGGGTGCCCATGAATGTGGATGAAAGCCCCCTGGGCTTTTCCCGCCAAGAATCTGGAAAGCCACATACCTTGTGGGCCGGGGCAATATGTCCTTTGTGTCCCTGGGACGTGGGCTTGGGCAAGCGCTCATCCAAGGCATATTGCTCCATTTAATCCTCCTCCGGGTAATCATATCTCTGTATCTCTTATCTGTATTCCTTGCTCCGTGTGCCTCAGTGGTCTTGGCTTCTGTGGATTTAAGTAATCACTCTGCACCCTGCAGTAACAATACTGACCCTGTCTCTAGGGCAAGGTGCAAAAGCAGTTACAGATCTATTTGACACAGACCCGGATGATCAGCAGGCTGTACTGATCTGGCACAATTGTCCTCACTGTTTAGTGGAAAACTACAGCCTTTAGTTTGATCTCATGAGCTTACCTTAGTTATACAAAATAACTTAACTTCAGAAAGCCCACGCATGTCAGCCTTGGTGCATAGCTCTTTGGTCCAAGCTGACAAATCTGTACATTGGGATCGTGAACGGTGATGGGAAAGAACGCTAGGAGGGGTGACACAAAGGTGGTGTGAGTCTATTCATAAACTTCCCTTTTTTCCTGACTTTCACTTATACTGTGTGTTTATGACACTTTCCTTTATAGTGGAAATCGGTAGTTGATAATTACAACCTACATAGATACACTTTGATTGAGACTATATCAATACCAATATACTTAATAGTTTAAATGTAATATATTTAATAGCGTAAATGTAGTTCCTTAAAGTTTCCACGACCACCCATTCACCTTTTGCCTGTGTGACCACTCTGCTTTGCCCGGCCAGAGGAGAAAACATTCCATTGAGATAAGATGAGACAGAACGAACTGTTTGCCTAAAGCTAGACTGATGTGACTGCCAGGGGACCAGGGTCTGTTTCCGCCACAATTAGGGATGCTCTATCCTAAGTTTATGGCACCCGAATGGCGCCGATGTCTTGGAGAATTTATGATTGGAAACCTGAAAGAAGTCTGTGTAATGTCTTACAAATCTCTCTTATCATACACCCTTCCTTCGAGATGATCTGTAACTAAAAAGCTTTACATAAAAAAACCTGAAGACAGGGTTTTCAGGAGATCCCCACACCACTCTTTGAGCTCGTTCTCCTCATTTCGAAAGCGCCGACGCCTTCCCTCCCCCTCCAGACCCTGGCAACAAGTAGGCAGAGAGGCAGACAGAGAGAGAGGAGGAAGCACGCTCCCCACCGAGCAGAGAGCCCAATGCAGGCCGTGATCCCAGGACCCTGAGATCATGACCCGAGCCAAAGGCAGAGGCTTAACCCACTGAGCCATCCAGGTGCCCCAGACCAGTGTCTTTATAAGAAAATAGAGACACAGAGATATCACACACAAAGAGAAGGTGGAGAAAGAGAATGGGATGGCCCTGCCACAAGCCAAGGATCACCAGCAGCCCCCAGAAGCTGGGAGACACGCGTGCAATGGAGTCTCCCTTGGAGCTCCAGAGAGAACCAACACTGCCCACACCTTAACCTTGGACTTTTGGCCTTTAGAACTGTAAGAGAATACATTTCTGTTGTCTTAAGGCCCCTAGCCTGTGGTCCTTTGTTATGAAGGCCCAGGAAACCAACACTGCACCTGTTGAAGGCTTCGGGTTGGGTGTTCTGCGGGACACTGGAGATACTAAAGCTGGTCATCCCTGAGGTGGTCCTGGCTCTCTGGAAGCTGTGACATCAGGGGCCACCAGGAATGACTCTCTAAAAGAGGTGGCACTTGGTGTCTTTCATTATAAACAGCAGGGCTTTCCAGGGTAGTGGGCTAGTGCTGATATGAAAACAGGGACAGGACCAAGTGCCGGTCAGGACCATAGCGAAGGAAGGGAAGGGACCAGCAGGAGATGAGGGGCTGGCAGAAACCTGAACTTGATCCTTAAGTGTTCTGGGCACCATGGAGGGAGGCCCTCTGGGGAGTGGCAGGATCCAGTTTGCCTGATCAAGGCTGAGTGGGAGTGAGAGAGAAGATCCTGGAGGTGAAGTGAGGACATGAGCAGGGGAGGTAAGGAAGGGCGAGAACGCACACGAGGTAAGTGCAACGGGTAAGCTGTCAATGCGTGGGCTGGGAGTATTGGGAAATGGGTGTGCATCCAGAGGCCTGCCCAGGGGTGTGGGCAGAGTGGTCCGGGAACCCAAAGCCAGGGAACGCTTTTAGGAACAGCCCCTGAAAAAGTAGGCGCTTTTGGAAGATGAATCAGACAGTCCAGACAGGGAAGCAGAGTAGAGAGGTCCTATTAAGGCTCAGGGTCTGGGCTGTGAGACTGGAGGCCACATCTGGAAGAGATGAAACATACCAGATGAAACATACCAGCAAGGAAAGAGGGGTCAGTGGAATTCATGAATAGCTGGATATGATGATGGAGGCACGGGGAGAGAGGAAGGCCGGGACCAAGTCAGAGAACACAGGTGGCGCCCAGCCTGAAAAGGAAGATCGCAAGGGTGGTGTGGGGACAGGCTGAGCTGGGGTGACAGAAAAGCATGAGATGGACCTGGAACTCTGGAGAGAGGGGGTTACACTGGAGGAGAGAGTCCGGGTAAGAGGCAAGAAGGAGGAATCAGGAGAAGGAATCAGGGACACAAGATGAGGGAGTGGCCCCAAAGCCAAGGGAGCCCCCTTCCAGCAGCCCCCTCCCAGGGTAGGAGAGAGCAGAGTGGGTATTTGGAGAGAGCGCCATGTCTAGGCCATAGTTGTAAGAGTGACTGCCTGCCTCATTTGTGACCATCGCCCCTTCCCACGCACCTGAACTCAGGGCAGGGCTTAGCACAGGGACAATCGCAAAGCAGGGGCTATGAGGTCACCCTGTGGTTTCTCTTGTCCTGTTTCCCGCCCCAGTGGAAGGCAACATGCCACTCCTGAGTGGGAGAAAACAGGACGTCTGTGCCCCCCAGGAGGCGGGGGCTGGAGCAGAGTGGAGGGTGGTGGAAGCAGTTGGTTCCCAGCATCACCGCCAGCAGCTGTGGCCTGCTGCAGGACAGACCGTGCCCATCAGATCTGAATTCATGGCGTCTTGGGGCAAATGGCCAGCCAGACCTCTGGAGCCAGCCAACAAGCTGCCACACACCCTGGGCAGAGTAGGGCAAACAGGAAGAGGAGTGAAGACGGGAAAGAATAGAGAAGCTGCACCAGCGCAGGCGGAGAGGGAAAGGGACTGTAAACGAGAAGGCACTGAGGAGCCCAGCCATTAGCAGTGTCCAGGACAGCCCAGACAGGTAGCTCCCACGCTTCCAGCAGGGACAAAGCCAGGGACATCACAGGGTCACAGCCAGAGGCCAAGAGCAGGGAGAGGGGCACAGAGACCAGGATCCCACCCTGGAACTTTTAAGTACTTAAAATATGTTTAAAGAATTCCAGACTGTGGGCTTAGTGTGTTAAGACCCAGAATGAGGGCATTACTTGGATGGGCAATAGTTCATTCCTTCATTCCATCGAGTGAGCCAGGACCTGGACAGCACTCCGTACGTATCAACCCCTCTCGTAGCTATGACAATCCTGCATTATGCACTGCGCTCAGTGCTGGGGAAGTCCAGCAAGAAAGCTCCTAAACGTCGAGGAGCTTAGTGAGAGACACACAGTGCTTTGGCGGGATTAATGCCTGAACCTGTAAAGTCTGAGAGGCCTTCTTGGAGGAAGGGGCTACTAAGTGGACACCTGAACACCAACCAGGGGCCAATCGGATAAAGACAAGGCTCCTTGAGACAGGGTGTTCCAGGGAAAGGAAACAACCACACACGTGCAGAGATCTCGGGGGATTCAGCCAACCAGCCGCAGAATGTGGCGGTGGCTGGAATGTGTGCTGATATAGCGACTGTGCTATTAAGCACTAATTACTGGCTATTAATTCCTGAAGATTTATGATCTCAAGCAAGTGCTTCCCTCTCTCTTTGAGCAGGTGTCTCAGTTCCTCTATCTGTAGGATGGTGTGTCCCTAGTCATTCACCCATATTGACAGCTGTCCATAGGCCCTCACGAAACAGGCCCTGATGCTCGGCTGTGCACTTAGACCAGCACTCAGGGGATAGAGTCACAGAGGAAGGCTGGGGAAGGCATCAGAGAATGTCTGCCAGACCCTGACTCAGGGTGCTACGGCCGCAGTGACCATGATCCTGCCTGCTGGGATCCACACCCTCAAGAAGCACTCAGGGCCCAGGATGGTGGAGGGAGTGTCCCCATAACTCTGTCAATTTTATCTTGATGAAGCAGAAGTCAAAGTTAAAGGTGAACCATGAGATCCTGGAAAAAAGAGGGTAGGAGCTTCCAGGAAGTCCCTGGGTACACAGTTCCTAGATCCCGCCAGAGTACCCAGGGAAGGGGTGGAGGGCTGCATTCACTGTGTTCTGAGTACCCCGGGGCAAGGACTGGCACTCACGGGACTGAGCCAGGCTGAAGTGAGGGGTGCCAAGATGGTGCAGACCCTTGGGGGTGATCCCTTCTGTCCCCCACACAGGCCTGAGACCATCCCTATAGGACCATGGATGCACTTTAATGGATCCCATCCCCCATCCCCTCCTCCCAATGTTTGTATCCAAGGAAACTCAGGCTAAGGTGAATGTCCCTTCAGGTAAGAGCCAACCCCAGCACGGAGACCACTGGCCAGAAATGAGATATAGTCATGGAGACGACTTAAGTCTAAGATGTGCCTTATAACTGACACAAGTATCTCCTACATAATTCACCCAGAACTTAAGCCATCTAGTGGGTGTGAAGTCATATTTCATTGTGGTTTTGATTTGCATTTCCTTCATATATAATGATACTGAACATCTTTTTTTTTTTTTTTTTAAAGCAGGCTTTGCACCCAGCATGGAACCCAAAGCAAGACTTGAACTCACAACCCGAGGTCAAGACCCCAGCTGAAATCAGGAGTATGATACTTAACTGACAGAGCCACCCAGGGGCCCCGACCATCTTTTCATGTGTTTGTTGGCCATTTATACGTATCCCTTGGAGAAATGTCTACTCAGATCCTTCATCCATTTTCTTTTTTTTTTTTTTTAAGATTTTATTCATTTGACAGAGAGAAACACAGCCAGAGGGGGAACACAAGCAGGGGGAGTGAGAGACAGAGAAGCAGGCCTCCCGCTGAGCGGGGAGCCCGATGTGGGACTCGATCCTGGGTCTCCGGGATCATGACCTGAGCCGAAGGTAGTCGCCCAACCAACTGAGCCACTGGCGCCCCCTTTCATCCATTTTCTAATGGGCTTAGTTGTCTTTTGGTTGTTGCACTGTAAGAGTTCTTTGTATATTCTCGATATAAGTTCTTTATCAGATATATAACTTGTCAATATTTTGTCCCTTTCTGAGTATTACCTTTTCACTTTCCTGATAGTGTTTTGGCACATCAAAATTTTAATTTTGATGACATTTGATTTATGTGGCTTTTTCCTTTGTCCCTCCTGTTTGGGTGTCTTATCTAAGAATCCACTGCCTTGTTCAAGGTCATCAAGATTGACTCCTATGTTTTCTTCTCTAAATTTTATAGTTTTAGTTATGACACCACCACACCTTTTTTTAATAGTGGGCGGTAAGAGTCCAGACTCATCCTTTAGTGTGTGGATTTTCAGTTGCTCCGGCACCATTTGCTGAAAAGACCATTCTTTCCACACTGGGTTGTCTTACACCCTTTTGGAAAATCAACTGATTGGAAATATGAGGATTTATTCTCAATTCTATTCCATTTGATCTGTAAGTTTATCCTTATGCCTGTATCCTTACGCTTTTAAGTTTATTTATTTTTAGTAATCTCCACACCCAACCTGGACCTTGAGCTGGGGACCCCAGATCAAAAGTCACATGCTCTTCGGACCAAGCCAGCTAGGCACCCCAGTGTCACACTGTCTTGATGACCGTAACTTTGCAGTGACCGAAAAGCTTTAAATAATATGCATTAAGGGCTGGCTAGGTGGCGAAGAAGATGGAAAAGGGCCTGCAGGTCTGAGGGGCGCCGCGCAGGAGGTGGGCGTCCTCTAACCTGCCCCCAAAGTCTGAGGGGTAGCCCTTTTGCCTCGCCCGCAGATGCCTGAGTTCTTCAGGGTGCGGCCGTCCCGCTCCAGGCTTTCAGTGGAAGGACCACCGGGGCGCTAAGAACGGATCCTCCACCCTGGCCTCCCACCCGACCCCCGCTGGAAGGTAGAGCCCCTTAATCACTCCGAGGGAGCAGGAAAAATTACGTGCTAATCACCAGCAAATGTTTCCGCGGAGCCGGCGTCTGGAGCCGGCGGGCTGCGGGACCTGCCAGGCACTCAGACCACTGGACCAGGCTGAGACCCGGGGGCCGGCCCTGGCCCCGCCACGCCACGCCCTCCCACCCCGAGGCCGCGCCTCCTTCCCCGAGGCCGCGCCTCCTTCCCCACCCGCCCCCGACTCGGAGGTGGGCCCGCCCCCCCGGGGCGCGGCTCTCAGCGGGTCGGCGGCGTCCTGCCTCCTCCCTCGCTCGCCCGCCGGGCCGCCGGAAGCCGCGCTCGGGGGGAGTGGAGCCGCCCCACCGCCGGGGGGCGCGAGCCGGTGAGCGGGCTCCCCGGGCTCCCCACTGTCCGTCAGGCGCCCTCCCGCCGGGGTCCCCGTCAGCGCCGTCGCGGACCCGCCTCTCCGTGGACCTCCCGGGCCCCTTCCCGCCTGTGACGGGCTCCGGGTTGAGGATCCAGGAAAGTCTTGTCCCATTCCTGAGCTGCCCGACGGCCGGGGACCCCCACGCCTGAGGGGGCTCCCCCGAGCCACTCCCACCCTCTACGGCCTGGGGAGTGGGGGAGGCAAGGCACCACGCAAGGCCTGGCAGAAATCTCCACACGGGCGCCGCCTGGGTGTCCCAGAAGCCCCACCCAGGGAAGATCCGTCTGGGGAAGGTGGGAGAGCGGAATGACCCAGGACGGCAAGGACGGGGCCAAGCTGGGAACGGGTCATGAAGTCCCTGTTGCCTACCCCATCCCCCTTCCAGGCCGAGGTCTGTCGGCCCCTGCGGGAATGTGGGGGCATGTTTGGAGACAGAAAGGAGGAGGGTGACTTGTCCCAGCTCACGGAGGACTGGAACACCCTGTTCCTTCCTCAGCCCCTGCCAGGTGTAGGGGTTTGAGGACTTGTGGGTCCCAAGCTCAAGCTGGTCTGGCAGGCGTCCTGCCACTGCCACCCTTTGTCTGGGCCCTGCCTGGGGTCTGGGAAGTGGGGCAGTCTCCAGGGCCTGCTCCTTTGCCCCCACCATGAGAGAGGAGGCATCCCCTCCACTCAGCACCACTGCCTGCAGTGAGAGCATTCACTCCCTCCTGTAACCGTGCCTGCGAGTCTAGAGGGGCAGAGAAGGGATTCTGAGGGCCTACTGAGGGCTCTGTCATCAGATGGGAAGCCCTAAAAACAAACCAGGGGATGTGTGGAATGTTTGAAGGACAAAAAATCCCATTTGATCTTGTGCCCTGCCCACAAGCCCAACTTCCTGCCACTTGGTTGCGCAAGAAGGGAGTCACCCTGACTCTGGGCTGGGGTGCCTGAGGGCTCAGGTGGGCAGCTCTTGTGGAGAGCTTCCAGTCCCTGGAAGTGAGAGCGAAGTGTCTCCAGCTGCATTTCCTTCCTCGCCACAACCACGTGACAGGCAGTGATCATGCTTCATGGTGCCCAGTGCAAAGGAAAGACCACCTCCCTCCTGGGGCAGAGTTGGAGCCAGAGCCCCAAGCCCCATCTCTTCTCTGCTCTCTTTGCGTCTTCTGGAATGGACCTGCCTGCCAGGAAGCCAGGGCGCCCTTGGTCCTGGTCTTGCCTGCCCCCTGGGGAACACAGGTGGGTCACATTAATATTATCTTTTGTGCTCACCCAAGTCCTGGGAGGGATGTGTTCAGAGGTCCCTGTTCATAGAGTAGGGACAACAGTGATAAACAAGAGAATGATCCATTCTGATGTGGTGTGAAAAGTACAATGAAAGAGAGAGATAGAGGAAGGGGGCCTGGTCCAGCCTGGGGAGGGGGTCAGGGCTGAATCTTGAAGGACCAACAGGATTCTCTCTGGCTAGGATTTTGGAAACTGGGCAGCCTAGTTCATGAGGGGCTTGCTGGGAGAGGGGGATGGAGGACCGACCAGACAAGAAAGGTCTTTGTGACCTAGGAGTAGCTGGGGGTCTGGGAGGAGACACCCTCTTGTGGAAGGCAGAGTCTTCGGGGGAACCCCCAGAGGGAGGTCGGGGGTCCTCAGACCTGGGAGGCAGGAGTTCGAGCGTGCAGAGAGAAAGAGGTGCTTCGGGTTTCTGGGGCTCTGACTGTTGAGGGAGGCCTGGAGGAAGGAGAGGTTGGGAGAAGTCAGCTCCACTGAAAGATTCAGACAGAAGGTGGGTACAGAGTGAAGGTCAGAATCCTGGACAAAGCCCCCAAAGGCTGTCTGGGGAAGTGGCTGCTGAGAAGGGCACTGGAGACGCCCGGGGCGTGCGGGGTGGGGGCGGGTGGCAGAGACCTCTCTATAAACAGGATGAACGAGCAGGAATGAGAAGGGACCAGAGCTGGGGAAGGGTGAGGCGGAGCTGGGTGGAGCCACCTCTGGGTCAGGTGACAGTATGCTGCTCTGAAGGGAAACCAGCAGGGTCCCAGGGCTTGGAAGTGACAGGGGTAGAGCCACAGTGAAGGGAAGGTCAGGAGGAAGTGAAGGTGGTGGAGGAGGGCTGCTGGCCCTTCTGGGAGGAAGAGGGCCCAGCTCTGGGGAGGTTGTGGAGGGGACATTCAGGCCAACACAGAGAGAATCAGGTTGCGCTGGTGGCCTTTCCATCTGCTGGGGGGAACAGAAATCCTGGAAGGGAACTGTATCTGCGGTCTGCCTGAGCCTGGAACTGGGCCAGGAGGATTGGGGCCGAGGGACCTGCTTGCAGCGCTCGCGCGCGCGCGCACACACGCACTCTGTCAAATGGGCCGCTCACCTTGGCAGGGCTCCTGGGGGTCCTCTGGGGAGAGGGGAGGCTTGGTGCCCAGAGAAGGGAGGCGGTTTGGGATGGGTCCCATTGAGGTGCTGTTTTAAAGCAGCCGGGCCTGGTGGGGGAAGGTGTGGAGTGCAGGGCGTGGCATGAGGATGGGGTTGCATATTTCCTGAGTTTCCTTGGATCTTCCCAGGACCTGGGGCTAAAAGGAGGGAGGCTGTGGGAACTGTAGCTCAAGGGATCCACTGCCTTCACTGAGGCGAAGGCCGCTGGAGCCCTGAGTACGGGTGAGGTCTGAGGGCCACGGGGGACCAGGGAGCAGGTGGAGAGCAGGGACAGAGGGAACTGGATAAGGGCTCCGCATCTGGGGAGGGGCCTTGGGGCTTCTGTGATGGGGAAGGGGGGGAAGCAGCCTGGATGGGGCCAGAAACTGAGGTAGGACTGAGCCAAAGATGGGGTGTGTGTGTGTGTGTGTGTGTGTGTGTCTGTCTGTCTGTCTGTCTGCATGGTGTGTGATCCTGTGTGTATGTGTGTGCGATGGTCGGTCTCTGGGCTTGTCTGTATGTGTCCATGTAGGTGTGTGTCTCTGCATGTGTGGGTCGCTGTGGGTGTCCGCGCATGTCTGCATATGTGAACTTGTATGTCTGTGTGTCTGCACGCAAGGCTGTGAACCCGTGTGCTTCTGTCTATGCAGTGTGTGTGTGTGTGTCTTCGTGAGCGTGTATCTTGGTATATGCCCTTGTGTGACTGTGTGTGCATGCATGCGTGTGTGTGTGCGTGTGTGCGTATGTTGGGGGGTGTTGCTCAGAGAAGCCCTGACAGGCGGTGGGTCATTACTGAGCCTCACTGTAGAACTTGACTCTGCCACGAGCTCCCTGTGGAAGGAGGGATATCAGAGGGCCTGTGCGTGAGACCCATGTCTTTTCCCGAAAGCTGCTTGTTCTGTGCCCTTGGGAAGCTGTTCTGTGTCCACTCCTTGACAACACCCAGCACCCACTTACTCACCCAGGCCGTCTCCGAGCACTGACAGTGGACGCTGCTGTTAGGGCCGCTTTGTGAAAGTCTGTGTTTGTGTGCAGGACGCCGGCTTGTGAATGTTTGGGAAATGCATCTGTGCGTACCTGCGGGGGCACTGGGACTTCGCTGGCTCTAGAGATCTGTTCCATTCTACAAGCAGGTATTGAGTGCTTGCTGTGTGCGGGAGGGGGCTCCAAGGCCGGGCCAGGAAGTGCCACCTGCTGACTGACCACCTAATGATGTAAGTCTAGAAAGAATTCCACCCACCTGCCTTATCCCCTGATGGCTCACCTGCCTGCCGTTCCTGCCAGGCTGGCTCTGGGAAGTGGGTGAAAGGAAATGCCAAGGCCAACGCATTTGCCTCTGGCTACCTCCCAGGGGGCGGTGCACTCTGTGCTACCCGGGGCTGGGGCAAGAGGAAGGGATGGTTTCAGCCACCCAGGGAGAGTGGCAGGTGAACTGGGGTTGGCAGCTCCATTCTGTCCCCTTTGCAGGTGGCCCGGGCAGTGGTGACGGCATTTGTGGCAAAAGATGCCCCGGGTCCTGGAACGTGCAGAGGGCTGCTGGGCCTGGGTGGTGCTGCTGGCCTCCCTGGTGACCCAGGGCCTCACTCTGGGCTTCCCCACATGCACTGGCATCTTCTTCACTGAACTACAGCATGAGTTCCAGGCCAGCAACAGTGAGACCTCATGGTTCCCCTCCATCCTGACAGCCATGCTCCACGCTGGGGGTGAGCAGCCTGAGAGGGGCCGAGGGAGGGTTGAGAAAGAGCATGGGGTGAGAGAGGAAGCCACAGTCTTCCTGGCCTCCCAGAGCTCGCTCTGTCTGAGACCACAGGCTTTATTTCATGGGATGAATTCCTAAGATGTCACCTAATGTCAGCAGGGCCAGCCCCCCTGGCTGGAATCCTGCAGGGCTGGGCTGGGCTGAACTGGGCTGAGCAGGGCTGGGCTGGGCTGAACTGGGCTGAGCAGGGCTGGGCTGGGCTGGGCTGGGAAATGGGGAGAGGGTTAGGGAGGCACGGAGGATGCGAAGCCAGTCCTCTCAGTGACTGGAGGCGAGGGAGGATCAATGCAGATTGTGGGCGTGCCAGGCGCTCAACTCAGACTTGAGGAATTGCTGCTTAGGTAATCTCTCTGGACCTCAGTTTCTTCTGCAATATGGAGGTAACACTCAACATCGTACCCACCTCCTACATGGGATCATAGGAAGGATCCCATGAGTGACCAGCAAGTAGTATTTGGAGAACCTCATCAGGAGCTTCAGGATGGGAAAGGGGGCTTGAGGAAGACACAAGGGGCAAGACAGGGGCAGGGCAAGAGCTCTGTCTCTCACCAGGAAGCAGAACGGATATTGCAAGGGCTGGGGAGGTTCAAATGAAGGCAGCCCTCCCTCATTTCCTGCTTGGCTTCTCTAAGAATGTGACCCTCTCACCCTGACCTCAGTGAAGGGGGAAGGCCAGGGCTGCCTGGGAGACTTCCTATAACAGACTTAGGGTCAGGGTTCTGCCCCTGACTCCTGAGAGCTCTTCAGGAAGATTCCATAGACAGTGACCTGCAAGTGAGGGCGGGGGATGGCCGGGAGGCTCTGGTTCATGGGAGCCAGATCCCAGGGCCCACAGGGCTCTCCCCATGTGCTTGCCTCCACTCCCACCTCCCTGCGAACCTCCTGCCACTCCCTCCACCCAGCACAAGCAGTCTGCTTGTTATTCCAGGCCCTTCCCTCCAATTGGGAGAGAGGTCAGACTGGGAGCGATGGACTCCCTGAGATGACCCCTGAACCTGCCACCCTGGGCCCTGGACTTAGGGTCCTGGGCGAGGCCAGGACTGGGCCACACCCTGTGACCTTTCACCTGCAAGTTTGGGGCTGCAGTCTGAATCCCAGGCAGTTCCTTCCACGCAGCCAGAAAGGGGCCCATGCCAGGGCCCCCTAGCAGGCACCCCAACACCTCAGTTGGTCTAGGATGCCCATCTGTCTCCCATACACACCTTTAGTCCATGCTCATTCAGAGTATCAGCAATTTTATTTGTACTTTACTTTTTTAAGATTTTATTTATTTGTCAGTGGAGGAGAGCATAAGCAGGGGGAGCGGCAGGCAGAGGGAGAAGCAGGGTCCCCACTGAGGACGGAGCCCGATGTGAGACTTGATCCCAGGACCCTGGGAGCATGACCTGAGCTGAAGGCAGATGCTTAACCACCTGAGCCCCCGAAGCACCCCAGAGAAATTTTAAACTTGAAATAATCCTCAATCTCAAGTGCCCCCTGCCCCCCACACATCTTGGAGAATGAAGAAAGCAAGCAAGCACAAAGTACGAGGCACGTTCAGGGCTGCAGAGTGAGTGCAGGGCAGAAGCAGTGCCCAGTTGAGGAAACACCCTGCCTCCCAGGGCCCTCGGCTGTCTAAGGTAAGCTGGCACACGTCCCAGCCCCCACCCCCAGCACCATGACTCAGGGCTTTGCCCAATGTCACCTTCCCAAAGTCCGGTCAAAGTTCAGGGTGAGGAAGATGGAAGATGTGTGAGGCAGGGCGCCTGGGTGGCTCAGTTGGTTAAGCCACTACCTTCAGCTCAGGTCATGATCCTGGAGTCCCGTGATCGAGTCCCACGTCAGGCTCCCTGCTCTACGGGGAGTCTGCTTCTCCCTCTGACCCTTCCCCCCATGCTCTCTCTCTCAAATAAATAAACAAAATCTGGGGGGAAAAAAAAAAGGAAGATGTGTGGGGCAGTGGTCATATTCAGTGTAGTCTTGCCTCTCCCGCCATAGCTACCTCAGCCTGACTATCTGCTGCTCTGTCACTCCCAAACTCAAACAAGCTCACACACACACACATTCCCACTCCACCCCAAATATACACACTGTGCATGCTCACGCTCGCTCCCTCTCCCCCCCCCCCGCCCCTTGTCCTCCCCCCTCTTCCTTTGGCTGTGCTCTGGGAAAGCAACTGTAGAAATTCCACTCTGTGTGTCCTTGGGGGCAGGGCCTGGTGAATGGGGCCCTGTGAGGTGTGGAGAAACAGCCAGCCAGGACCAGCTCATTTCTGCTCTGGGTCTGGGCTGGGGAGAAAGCCGCTGGAGGTGGGAGTGGGGTACAAGAGAATAGGCCCCTCTCCACCAGAAGCCAGAACATCTGGGTGCAAGACTTTGCGTTGGCTGGAAGTGATGGGGGAGGGGAGAAAGCACCCCACCCAGTTTTCTCCAGAGGCCAGGGCAAGGGGGTATGAAGTGGTCCGGCGCCCCAGGCTGCCAACCCTAGACAGGTTGGAGGCTAGTGGGAGGGCTCTGGCTAGTCTTCTTGAGAACGGAAAGCAGACAGGGGCTGTAGGTGCTCACTGTGGTTTTTCATGCCCTGGGACCTGCACCCATGGAGACAGACCCCCCGCCAGCAAGGGGCGTCTACCCAGGTCATGAGCCAGTCCTGTTTTACCCGGATGTAATCAGCCTTAGGTCAGCGCAGTGAAGGGCCTCAATCTGTCGCTCTGGGGACACTTGCAGGACCTCCCCTTACAGCTGGTCAGATGTCATCCAGTATGACATCCTGCAGGGGAGGCTCAGAGAGGGACTGGGTTTGCCCCAGCCCATAGACAGCCTGTGGCCAGGTGGCAATCAAAATCGAGCCCTATAGGCCCCACGGCTGTGCCCTTCAAGTCCCCGCGGCTAGTTCTTGCTGCGACCCCCTCCCAAGCCCAATCTCTTTTCTTCCCGTCCTCCACATTCAACCACCACCTCCTGGCTGCTTCCTCACCCCTGCGCCTCCCTGCCTCCTCCCCACAGGACCCCTGTGCAGCATCCTGGTGGGACGCTTTGGCTGCCGAGTGACGGTGATGCTGGGGGGCGCACTGGCCAGCCTGGGCATGGTGGCCAGCTCCTTCTGCCGCACCCTTAGCCAGCTCTACCTCACAGCAGGATTCATCACAGGTGACTGTCTTCCCGTTTTGAGAATTTCTGGGTGGCTACCAGAAAGTGCCAGACAAAAGTGTAGGCAGTGTGCCTAATCTTCTGCCTAAAGTCTAATTGCTTATCGTCACATGAGGGAGAGGGACAATGCATACATAAGTGAGAAAGACTGTTTCTGATGGTGACAAGCACAGAAGACAGGACCATTGATGTGATGGTGTCCTGGCGTGGGTGGAGGGGGTGAGGGGAGCTGGGCCGAGATTAAACAGGCAAAGAGGTAAAATATCTAGAACACTCCAGGCAGAAGATAAAGCAAGGTGGGGGCGGTTGCTACTTGCACCGGGGCCGCCAGGGAAGGCCTTGCAGAGAAGGTGACATTTGGGCAGAAAGCTAATGGAGGTGAGGGAGTCTGTTGCCAGGCTCTCAGGGAAAGAACATTCCAAGCAGCAGGAACAGCAAGTGCAAAGGCCCAGAAAGGCCCAAAGGGCAATGAAGCGCAGGAGCAAAGGTAGGGTGGAGGCTGGATGGGGATGGCTGGTGCCTGATGGCTGAGTAGTGAGATA
Organism: Spilogale gracilis; assembly: GCA_004023965.1. Lineage (NCBI taxonomy): Eukaryota > Metazoa > Chordata > Mammalia > Carnivora > Mephitidae > Spilogale > Spilogale gracilis. The sequence goes on from PITA01023636.1 coordinate 26,855, forward strand.
GGAAGCCATCTGAGAGATTCCGGCAGTGGGGTGAGTGACGTCATCCAACTGCTGCTTGTAAAGCCCGGCTCCTGCCCCTGGTGTTGAACATCTGTGCGCTGGTGAGGGCGGATTTAGAGCGGGAGAACAGGTATGGGCGTGGTCATAACCCAGACATAACCCAGACGGGAGGTGGTCATACCTTTGACCACAGTGAGATGATGGAGGTGGTAAGGAGTGGTCAGGTTCAGGACTGCGTAGGAGGTCCAGAGAAGAAGAGTCAAGGATGACCCAAGGTTTTTACCCCAAACCACTGGAGGGATGGAGTAGCCTTTAACTACAATGGGAAGGAGCAGGTTGGTGGGCTGTTGGAAAACTCAGATGTGGAAACATCCAGTCTGCTGTTCGGGGACAGGCCCTAGGCTGCAGCGGGCAGTTGGGGACCACGACAGGGCTGGCACTCTAGTGTTGAGATATCACCCTACCGTCACTGAGGGTCAAGGGTGGGGGCTTCAGGGGCCTGAGGACTGAGCCCTGCGGTGTCCAACAGTTGGTGGGAAGAAGGGATGCAGGCAAGAGGAGAGCCAGGAAAGTGAGGTTTCTTGAGAAAGTGAGGAGACAGGGCTGTGTCAGGCTACTGATGGGTCAGATGAAGGGGACCAGCCTCCATCTTTGGATTTGCCAGCATGGAGGTTGCTGATCTTGATAAGAGGGAGTCTGGACCAAAGGTGAGGGCCAAAGTCTGACTGCAACAGGTTTAAGAGCAAAGAGGAAGACAGGAGTTGGAGACAGGGGAGCTAAACAGTATTCCCAGGAAATTTCAGTGAAGAGGACAGAGAAACAGGCTAGTACGCAGAAGAGGCTGTGGGATCAAGGGAGGGTTTTTTTGTTTTGTTTTAAGCTTTTTTTTTTTTAAGATTTTATTTGTTTGTTTGT
>PITA01023637.1:0-27781 GCA_004023965.1 Spilogale gracilis
CCTCTACCTCCAACAACCTGAGACCACCCTCTACCTCCAACAACCAGCATGGCAGGCTCTGGGATGACTCCCACATTACAGATGAGGAGTGTCAATGTGACAGGTGACATCACCAGCACACGGACATGAGGCAAGTGACTGACAGAATGGGGTGCAAGTCTGGTACTCTTGGACTCCAAATTCGTTCACAGGGAACTGTGACAAGAGGGGCCTGGTCACTCCTTATACACTCATCTGTTTCTTTAAGATTCTATTTTATTTATCTGACAGATAGCAAGATCGCATAAGCAGGGGGAACAGCAGAGGAAGAGGGAGAAGCAGGCTCTCTGCTGAGCAAGGAGTCTGATGTGGGGACTTGGTTCCAGAATCCTGAGATCATGGCCTGACCTGAAAGCAGACACTTAACCGACTGAGCCACTCAGGCGTCCCCATATCCATTCATCTGTTGCCAACAATTATGTAATTTTAAAAGACAAACTATACAAAACAGCCAACTAGCATTCAGGGCACTCCTGGACCTTTGACCATGGTTATGGAATTCTTCACAGCCCTTTGTGGGATTAGAGTTTGTGAAGAGGTACATATTGTGAAATAAGTTCATTGCATACATGCTAACAACATGTATGTTGGTATCTGGGCCCCTGCGTAGAAGACGTTTATGTACAACCCAAATGGACATTTTTGATTCATCATATAATTTCTCATTAAATTCTTAAATAACTTTTGGGTGAAATTCATAAATGTATTTTTGGCACACCACATATAAATGTGCACACTATCTACACTATATCCTACAGACACATATGTGTGGATATATGATGTGTGGATATACACACATATACTATATATAAACATATATACATATATGTAGAGTGACAAAAAGTATAAGGATATATATACCTCTCTCTGTTGATAGGTTATACACATACAGATCTCTATCACCTTCTATTAATATGTTGAAACGTCTACGGATATCAGTGTCTTATAAAAGTTAATACTTCGACATTATCCCAAATGGTACAGGAGAAATTCTTACTGCTCCTGACTCATTATGTTCACTCTAGAGGGCTGAATGTCTCAGAGCTAGATGTTCACATCTAACGGCTTGCTTTTAAGGCAGAAGAGGATTATCAGGTCCCCCGCTCTGCCGATAATCACTCGGTATTATCATAAGCAAATATTTACTTATGTTATCACGGTCCCCAGACAATATTTAATGCCATGGAACTCTGATACAGTGTCATTCTGTGGAAAGTATATTTTGTGATGTGTGGATTGCCTTTAAGATAAAAGAGGTCATCTTAACGGTGAACTGCGTTCTTCTCCCCATAAAGAACAAAGTGCACTGGAGATGGAGTTGTGCTATCCAGACTAGCACACTCACACATGCAAGTGGCAAACACGGAATGTTGCTGTCAGCACTTCATTTCCTATGCTTAGAAGAGGGAATGCTCTGAACGCAGTGGTCCTCAGGGGCATCGTATCCCAGTAATGAAGAGATGCATGGCTGACCAGAGGCCGACCGCGACCAACAGGAATCACGTGTGTTGCGAGCGTGCTCACCATGGGATTAGTACCCTTGTCCCCATGGGACAAAGTGATCCTGCCTGTCGAGTTTACACAGGACAGAAGCTCTGGGCAGATCCCAGTCTAACTTGCTAGAACTCTTTGGAGTTTGGTGAGGGAGCAAATAAGAAAATGTAAGTCTGCGTAACGAGGTCCCTGCTGTACACAGAGCTTTGTTGGAGACGTCACAGGAAGAAACAGAACCTGGGCCAACACAAGTTGGGGATTATCTGCATGTTCCTGGATCCCCTGGCCAGGATCCCCCTGAGTATCCCAACTTCACCTTTCTAACATTTGTAATTTCTAACACTCAGTTTGAAGGAATGGACTTATGTCATAGACAATCAGAGAGAGTGGTCAGCAAATTTAAAAGGAGAGAAGACAGAGCAGTGCAGAAGGAGAAAAGGGGAAAGCAAGAAGGGTTGATTTATTTCCGTCCTGGTATTGCCATTGGGGCTGGAATGTCAGAAGGCCTCCAAGATTGTCTGGTCTGGGGTCTTAAAGTTGTCTTTACGGGGGTGAGAAACATTCAGCTGGGCAATGAGTCGAGATGAGAAAGAGGAACATGATTTTACCTGGTAGGAATTGGGGGCAGGCATGACCCATTTCACAACCAGATTAGCAACCGAGACAAAGATGTCTCAAAACAACTAGGACATCCCGGCATAGTGCATGGCCAGCCAGCTGTTCTCGTTAACCTCACCCTTCAGCAGCCCGTAACTCCTCCACATGAAAGGCGTCTCAGAAAACGATCATCAGCCTCGCCATCTTTGCAGGGAGGATGGAGGTGGTTGCCCAACCCCTCCCCCGTCCCCCACAACACACAGGCTCTCATGGAATCACTTCTATTTTTCTTTAGTGACTATAAATATATGGATATTGGTGCCAGGATCTCTAAGCACAATGCAGAACCTTTTTCTTTATTCCTATTTAATTATTTGGATATTAAGATGGCGCAATCCACGTAACATCCACTCCACCATTTCAACAACTGCAAAGCGTACAATTCGGCAGTAGCGAGAACATTCACCACGTGGCGCAACCCCCATCTGCACCGACTTCCAGAACATCTCAGCAGCCCCAAAGAAAAGCCTCAACCACCACACTGTCATTCCCCATCTGTCCCGCCCACTCCCTCTTGGCGACCACTAACTGGCTTTTCACAAGGATGTGCCTCTTCTGGATACTCTACAGAGATGGAATCACATCCCGTGAGGCCATGTGTCTGGCTTCCTTCCTTGAGCACAGTGTTTCCAAGGTCGGCCCACACGGTAGCACTATGAGCACTCAGCTCCCTTCTGTGGTTGAAGACCATTGCATCATAAGGGGCCCCCTATTGCTTGGCCACCTATCTCCTGATGGCCTTCCCAGTGCTTCTGGTTTAGGGGTGTCTTTCAGACCAGTGTTGCCATGAACATCCGTGTACAGGCTTCTGCTGGAACATCTGTTTACGATTCTCTGGGGCTATAGTCCTGGGAGCTGGATGGCCATACAGAATGGAGAGTCTGCGTTTACTGAGGTGAGGAGCGGCCCAATGGCCTTGCATGCCAGCTACACCATCTGACCTCTAGATTATCAAGTCCTGGTGCTTTAAAAAAAACCATCAGAAAGGTGATCACGCGATGAAAGCCCCATGCACTAAATCCAGGATGGGACGGAACTTCCTACAGAGAGACCCTCTATGCTTCTACCTCTGGTAGAGGGAATGGGGAGAAGAGGGGAAACCAGGCAGCCAGCCAGGAGACTGGGGCACAGAGTGGAGTTTCTGAGCCTCACCAGTGTCAGACCGCAAGCTCTGTTAAAGGGAGAGTGTGGATCTCTGCACAGAGCATTTGAAGCCAGAGGGAACCGGAACTCATTCAAGCTCAACAAAGAGCATGGAGACTGACAGAGCAGCTCACACAAGGGGCCAGATGGACAAAGGCCTGTGATGTTCTCTAGGGGCGAATATTGAACTTGGTGTCCATACACACATATATGTAAGTCTATATAAACACACATATCTACGTTACATGCACATACAACGTGTGAAGTAGCATAAGGTACAGAAACATTAACATGACCAGACACCGCATCTAAAACACCCGTGATAACGAATAAGTATGTTAAAGGATTCATAAAAGAATTCAAGGGTGTCCACTGTCTTCCGCTGGTCGTAACTTCTAGAGAAACAATGTCTAGAGACTTTGTCAAGCCTTTAATAAGACTAAATGGAAGCCACTCAGAAGTGCCTGCAGCTGAGAACCAGTCTTGATATAACTGTATAAGGAGATCCGACCTTCGGGATAAAAAGCTGAAACAGGCAGTGAGGGGGAAGGAAGAGAGGCGTGTGTGGAACATAGCTAGCAGGCCAGCACCGAGCCCAGCGCTCTCTGCTCGCAGGCAAGAACACCATGAAGCCATCTCTAGCGCTGCACACTTAGTGATGGTAACTGCCTTTGGCTTCAATGCTATCTTCGATAAGACTCCAGAGACTGCGTCTTCAGCCGAGGGCGCGTTTCCCCCCACGGAACGGCGCTGTCTGCTCTCAGACCCACTGGCACTGTCTAAACTGAAGAGCGTCTTCTTTAAAGTAAGATGTGCGCTTGGCCAACATCCGTACATGCTGAGCTTGCTTACACTGCGAGCTCATTTCACCTCCTGATCGACGGTTGTAACAACAGAAAACCAAGAATATCCAAGTTCAAACAGCGACATGATTATACCTGACAACACAATATAATTCGACTTAATTAGCGAGTAATGCCACTTCCTTATATTTTCACATGCCGCCGAAGCAAATGCCAAGAAAGGACACTCGGTGGAGTCACTCGACGTGCTGGCCTTATTAGGGAAATGTGCACAGACCTGCGCTCACTGTTTGTAGGGTCACGCTGCCCTATCATGTCCTCTCCTCAACAACCACATCGTGTTTGTAAGTAAAACACGGAAGATATGAGAACCCAGACCCTGGCCGACCAGCTAACTCGATTCACAAGATTTGGGCCACAAGATTCCAGCGCCCATATTTCTGTAGATGGTCTGTGGGTACACAGGAAGCTAAATGGCCAATGCTTCGTCCTGTTGTGAGCGGGCTGGGGACAAGGGAGGTCTCCACTCCCGGGAGGTCACGCCACCGCACCTCATCAGTTCTGCTAGAATCCACAGCAGAACAAAGAGTCATGTTAGCCAGGGACCTGGACGTCCCATGTTGTGATACCTATGCTGCTGTAGGATGGCTGAAGGCTTCCTGCAGGAGCGCCCTGGCCTCTAAAACGGGCACGGCCAGTGTGGAGGGGTCTGAGGATGGCCAGCACGAGTCTGCTGTCCCAGGAACCGATACCAACGATCCATATGAACGCGCTAGGACGACACACATCCAACACGTGGAGGACAGTGTGCCTGGGAAGAGGGGACAGTCTCAGAAGGGTGCTGGTAAGTGCGACAAGCAATGGACACTCGTAGAACCAAATCTAGAGGTGAGACACAGTCTACTTAGTGTCATGAATATCATCAACGCCAGGAGGACGCTGGTACCCAGAAGGTGTGAGCTCAGCGGGAGTCACGTGATGAAGATGTTAGCCGATGAAGACATAAGCATTAGCCATGTGACCGGTCAAGGATGAACTCAATGCCCCTTAAGCGTATGTTATATGGAAAAATGTTTCTGGGACAAAAAAGAGACGTTGCAGCCAACGCTGCCCACATCAGACCGTAGCTGAAACAGCGTTTTTCGGTTCGCATCACGGCTCTTGAAGAGGGACAGACAGACATGGGCTGATCCAAATGCAGGCAAATAAGACCCCCCGGGGCACAGACGCCATCTTGCATATGCGACTTCTCAGGAACTGCTAACATTTTACCCAGCGCATGAAGGGCATTAAAGGTGCTTTTAAATTTTCCTGAGCAGCGGTCTGCAAAAGACAGAAAGGACTTGGCTGCTGTCTCAGACGCCAGAGCTAGAACCAGGTCCGAAACCAGGAATGCGATCTTACAGGAGCAGCCAGAGCACGGAATGGCCAGCCTGTCCCACGGCATCCTTCCCCAGCCATGAATGGGCAGAGACCGAAAGACCCCATCTGTCGGGGCCAATGTGGAAGGGATGACGTGGTGGAGAAGCAGGGGATTTCAAAGAAGGGACGGCTGCAATCCGTCCCAGCCCACACATGCTGTCAGCCCATAAGCAAACTCAGCATCTAACATGGACCCAAGCGGGAAGAGAACACGGAGACTGACCCGTGGAGAGAGAAACCCAAGCAGACGTGCACTGTTGTTCTCTGCAAGGCACCCGTCTGCCTGATACTCCGTGGTCGACCCGCTACACTGTGCACGGGCTCTCCCAATGAAGTAAACTCAATAGGAAGATGATAATTAAGAAATAATTTGACAACATAATTTAATTATGGGTCATTTAAATGTTTGGAAACAGCCATAAAAGCGACTTGCATCTCACTAATTAGCCCCATTATAACCCCTTCTAAACCTTCCCTTGCCTAGCATCCCAGAAAGTCATAATCAATGGAAATCACCAAGCAAAGACACACTTCCAACCCCAGTGCAGGACAATACATCTTAGGAGAACACCCCACAGACACAGGTAGGCACTGTGCACGCCCCAGCCGCGTGTGCTTCAAGGTAGACAGCCACAAGTGTGCCCACTCTAAGATGTGTTTATCTGTAAGGCATCTAGCCATCAGGGACGTGGGCTGGTGGCCAAGGAGACATGTCCCCATGAGCAACATCACTTGTGTCCCCTCCTCTGTTGGTTCTTGCATCAGTGGGAGTTAAATGAATATATTCCCAGGGGAAGCCTTCTCCTTGGAGACAGGGCCTGGCCATAAATACGTCTTTATGCACAGCTTGTCTTAGGTGCGAGAGTCTGGTGAGCAGGTCATGGGACGGAGACATGCCCAGGTACCCCCGGAACATTTCCTGCATTGGAACTCAACCACAGTGAATAGAAGAAAAGGTTGTTAGGTTCTCGAACAATGTTCGGTTTCACCCAAGCCTTGGGATCCTGGAAAACAGGGATGCTTAAGAAATATACCCACTTGTGCTATTTTGGAACATGGTTGACTGCAAAAAAATCTCCTTTCCTTGCATAACTCAGATAGGATTTCTGGATGCCCCACCACACAACCCTGGACAAAGCCAGATACAGAACCTCCGAATTCCCCTTCTTTGTCTCAAATGCTTTGTTCCTGGCTTGCCCCCACTCTTCAATCGGAAGAAAATGCTCGTCAGATTTCAGTCCACCTTCTCTCATGCCCTCGGGGCCTTGCACATCAGCCCACTCTCAGCCTGAGCCGTCACACAGCCCCTCCTGAGGACAGGCTGGCCCCAGGGGAAACCTGTCTTGGAGCCACTATTCTATCCGGCCGCCCTACTCACCCTCCTTCCCACACCTGCTTCCCCCTGGCTTTCTTTACTTTTCCTTATCTGAGTAAAACCCTTTTGTCTAAGCTTTGAAACTGTGCAGACCTCATGATGAACATGTTTTCCACCTTGAAAGAATGCCTTTGGATAAAAGTCTCTCCTTCCTGACTCTGCATCTGTGTGTCTGTCACCACGGGGACAAGGCTGTGTTGGGGGCAGTGGGGAGGGGGGGTCTTGTCCAGGCAGAGATGGAGCCCTTCCCAAGTCTGGTTCTGGCATCGAATCAAGCTTCCTGTCCCATGAGATCACATAGAAGGGGCCAGAATCCCATCCTCTGTGTACATCGTCAGTACTTGGGGTCCAGGGAGAGCCACTGGCCACCTCACCGACATCACCTGGAGGATCCTGGAGGAGAATGGAAGCAGGTGTGTGCCGTCCCGTTGCGTGAGGTCTTAGTCACCTTGTTGTTAGGCTGTGGGGGAAATGCCTCTACCTACTACCGGGTGACTAAGGGAGGCATCTCGGTTGGGCCTGAACGAGCTGCCTATTCCAACACGCTGGCTCTACACGTCAGCGCTCCAGGGGCAGCACCTGCTTCGTTTGGAGCTAGCCAAGGTGGCCTTCGGGACCTACGGATGAGCTTCCATTTTCCTGGGGGCACCAGACTCAGTCAGCCATCCCAGCAGGGAAGGCTCATGCAAAATGAGAAAAGTATGGAAGAATTCACTAAAAGGTTGACAGGGGCATGAGTAGGACTAGGGAAGCCAAGGGGGACCATGCTGGCCACAAAGGTGGGTGCCACCTGATGCCCAGTGGGCAGAGAGTGGTCCCCAGAGCCAACAAGGGTCCTTGAACAGGAGCAGAGATCCTAGCTGAGAACACAGTCATTCCTCTGCAGACCTTTACCAAAGGAAGAGGAACCTGGATGAAAACCACAACCTGAGGCCCCTCCCCTCTGGATGTCGTATCTTTCCTTAGCCCCACACACCACAGCCTGAGGAAAGACAGCCTGCTGATGGGAGTCCCCATGGGGCTGTCCTCCAGGGAGGACAGCAGAATGGTGAGGCTGGCACAGCGAGGACAACAGCGAGGAATCCTGGATGGTCACAATGCTGCTTGTGTCTCCCTCCCCATTACAGGACAGTGTTCTTTCTCTCTCTGCTCCACACAGCCCTGAGCTCACGCTCTCGGGAGTACGCGAGGCGCAACTGTGAACTGAAGCCCGGTTCACTTGCCCCCACAAACCCCACTTTTCTCTTCACAAGTACGCATTGTTGTGTTAGCTGGTCATTCCTTCCAGAAGCCGGAAGGACCCATGAAACACAATCAGAGAAGGACAGTCCTGGCTCAGACTCCCTCTACAGCACACACACATCAAGTCCTTCTTCCTACACAGCAGGTTTTGATGGCGGGCACCTGGAGAGCATAAGGGCACGTGAGTTCATGGAAGAGTTGGGAGGCTTCCACCGTGCTAAGGTGGAAGGATGTCAACAGCTCATATAGGGCACCTGCTGTATACCAGGCACCTCAAGGACGGTGACAAAGAGGAGCTGAGAGTAGGGCCAGCATCCTGTGGGAGCGTGGGCACCCCCGACAGCGTGCTTCCCATGGCATCCCAAGCTATGTGTCCTGCTCATTGTCCTCATTCTTCACACCTCCTCTAAACTCTCAAAAATGTCCTGTGTGCAAATGAGTGACAAGGTGGGCTCACATCGAATCCTCGCCATGGCTGCCTGGTCACCAGCCGTCGTCCACAGAGCAGAAAGACAAGGCGAGGGGCTAGGAAGGGGTCACAGCACGTATTAGTACAGAAGCCACGAATGCAAGACAAGGTGGGTCCAGGCTGACGGTCTGCATTCAGCCACGAAAACGAGCGCTCCTGGCCCCTGGGCCGCAGGCGGAAAGATCAGAGAGAGAGCCTTATTGGAATGGCACAGTGACCCGGGCAGGGCCTGTGAGGACTTTTCACTTTCTTGGGCACCCATCTACAAACACAACCAGCTGTGACAGAAGGCCTCCACGGAACGTGCTCTATTTGGCTGAAGGTCTGGCATGAGACCCTTCCACAGTGACTGCAAAGCGGAATTTGCAGTAAAATTACAGAGAAAATCCCCAGGCTGCAGGAAGTGACCCTCCAAAATTCCAATGTGAGGCTGCCTAAAATATATATACAGCTATGTGTACATATATGTGCATACATGTGTGTATATGTGCACGCACGTTCACGTACATGTTATGTGCGCATATATACGTATATATGCATCTCTGTGCGCATGCATGTGTATGTGTGCCTGCATTTATGTATGTGTATGTCTGTATACATGTATGCATGTCTATGTGTACGTGCACACATATGTTTATGTGCACCTATGTGTGCACATATACGTAAATGTGTATTGTACATGTGCGTATATATGCATCTCTGTGTGCATGTATGTGCATGTGTGCCTGCATTTATGTAGGTGCATCTGTGTATGTACACATCTATGTGTATGTGCACATGTGTTTCTATGCATCTGCATGTGCATGTTTGTGCACATGCATCATATACAAGTATGTGGACATGCATGTATATGTATGTGTTTCTGTGTGCATATTCATGTATATGTATATGTATGTGTGCATACGTTCACATGTATATGTATAAATATGGCTCTGTATGCATGCATGTGTATGTGTGTTGGGCCACATGCATATATGTATGCATGTATGTGTATATATCTGTATGTGTGTGCATGTATGTGGACTCATGCGTATATGCATGTTCATATATAGATCTCTATGTGTGTCTATATGTGTGTTCATATGTACGGATATATGTGTATATGTGTATATATATGCATATGCATTTATCTGTGTATATCTAGATATGTATATATGTGTATGTGTATGCATGCGTATGTATATTTGTGCATGTGAATGTATTTATGTATGTGTATATATCTGTGTATGCATATATGCATATGTATATGTATGTGTACATATATGCATGTGCACAAGTATATATGTGTGCATATGTATGCATGTACGTTTGTGTACATGTATTGTGTGCATAACTATGTGTGTACATGTATGCACGCATATGTGTGCATGCATATGTGTCTGTGTAAATGTGCACATGCGTGTATATGTATGCATGTCTATATTTGCACATGTACGCATGTATATGTATGTTTATATGTGTGTATTCATGCATGTATATGTTTGTGATGTGTATAAGTGTGCACACATGTGTGTGTATGTGTGTGCATATGTATGCATGCATATGTGTGTGTATATATATTTGTATGGGCTCCTCAGGGACACAAAATACTGAAAGGCTATTTTTGATAAAAATAAAATTACTCTCTTGGGAAACTTGAATGATGCAAAGCAATCATTCTTACTCTCACCATCTCCCCTGAAGGGGTTCAGCATGAGCCTTCCTGAAAGGTGCCACTTTGGCATGTGTATTATTTTGAGTTGAAGAATCAAAGAGTCAGGAAGAGCTACTTCCTGAAGAGTCAGGAAGAGCTACTTACCTCCCCCTTCAGTTCCTGGAGAACTAGACAGAGGGGCTGGTCCAGAAAGCCAGCTCTCATCAGACAGGACCACAGAGTCTGGGCCGCCTGGGGGAGGCTGGGGGCCCTTGGGAGGGCCCTGTTCGTTCAGATCTCTGTCTGTGACCCTCACCAAACCCCTGCTCTTCCTGTGAACTCCCTTCCTCTCCCATGAAGCCCCATACTCTGACCCCGTTCTCCTTAGCTCAGAATGGTACATAAGCTTCAACTGCTTGATCATCTTGGAACCCCTCACTTCTCTGTATGTATGAAATTAGATTTTTCTTCTGTTCATCAGTCTTATAGGTTTCTGTTCATACACCGTCCCCCCTATAGGAAATGCACAAAAACAAGTACCTGTTTGGAATTTAAATCAAAAACCTTATAAAATGTTTTTAAAAACGAAAAAAAAAAAAGACCCCAAGAGTCTGCTAAAAGATGTGGAATATTCCAGAATTAAGTGCCCATCCCTGGTGATCTTGTGGAATTGGATGTGAGCCCAGAATGTTGGGTCAGCCATCTTCATCAGCCGGCTGGTCCTTAGAAGCGTCTCCTCTGATTTACCCTAGATATGGAGGTCTCTGCAACGGGATGTCCCCTGAATTCAAAAGGACCAATGCGGAAGATACTTAGGGGGGCATGCAAGCTGGGATAGATAGGATAACCCTACCGCCAGCAACCCATTCCACTGCCTCAGTCCCCGCCTCTGAAGCCAAGACCCCAAGAGCATCCTGAGTCCTCTGGTCAGTTCATGCCTCAGTGTTTCCACTCCTAACACAAAGGGACAGGGTGCCAAGCAGTGATCTTCCCACACTCAGGTCTGCATGCAGCTCTCTCAATCCTCATCCATGGGCTCTTCTGCGATACAGGATTACAGATAAATCCTTTACGCGGTAAGGTCCCAAAGAGCCCATGCAGTCCTCCAACAAAAGTAGGTAACAATCTTTGGAGCACATAGGCAGGGATGTTTTGGGAGAAGCAAAAATCCCAACGGGACGCCTAATAACATAAGGAGCTGGCCTGGGAGGATGGCTGTGATGGGGTTCCTTTCCCCCAGTCAGAGATGAATGCAATATTTACACGGAAAACAGAAACAGTAGCAAACCTTTGTGTTGATTACAAACTATTTCAGACTGTAGCATTCCCAAAAGCAAGGAGGTGTGTACTTAAATCACAAGCATTACATTGAATGCTGATTAAAATTATATCCTGCAAATTCATTAAAGCACTGCATTTGTTAGCAAGAAAACCGTTCAGTGCGATTCCTGATCATTTGCATCCAAAGGGCAGAACTGTGGTTTATGTGTATGTAAATGAGGAAGTATTCTAGTAATCCCACAGGGATTACCTTCAGGATCAGTGGAAGACTTGTCTATTTAAAACAACTCACTTCTAGGGCAAGAAGGCACAGAGTGCAATGTAAGCATGACATAAAATCCCCCTGATGAATAGTAAACTCTCAGTGAGATAAAGTGAGATTTGGAGGCATGCCTTCCACCCATCAGGCAGGGAAGGGCCGCTCCAGCTGTGAAAGGGAAAAAGAAGGAAGGAACGGAGGGAGGGAGGGAGGGGGGATGGAAGGGAGGGAGGGGAAGGAGGGAGAGAGACAGAGAGAGAAAGAGAAAGAGAGAAAGAACGAGAGAAAAAAGAAAGAAAAGAAAACAAGGGAAAACAAAAGAAAAGCAGGGAAGCCAGTGTGAACTGAGTCCAAGAGCAGTGCAGCCTCTCCCTGGACCCCGCCAGCAACTACCTCAGTGCTTACTGGAATCTCAGCAAATGAGGCTGCTCAGGACATAAGAACGTGCTATGGACTGAAGGAAGAGAAGGAGGCTTGTTTGCATGGAGGACAACCTTCTATAGAGGGAAGAGATGCAAATGATAGAGGTCAGAAAGACTGGGGAGTGGCAGGCAGAAATCCACGATGACCAGCAATATCCATGGGGCCCTGATGTGCATGCTCTACATAATCCCATCCCCAGGAGGGGAGGACAGGACCTGTGAATGCCATGGAGGTCACTCCTGTAATTGCATGACTCATCTGTTTACTTTCAGTTCATTCAAAAGGGATATTGTCTTGGGTGGGCCTGACCCAATCAGGTGATCCCTTAAAAGGTCCTGAGCACTTGGGGAAGCCAGATGCCTTGAAGAAGCAAGAAAGAGCTCTGACAAGAACACCCTACAGAGCCCAGCGCTGGCCAGGAATCACGGGTGACCTCTAGGAGCTGAAAGCAGCCTGGGACCTACAGGCAGCTAGGAAATAGAGACCTCAGACTCCAACAGCAAGGAATTGAATCCTGCCAACACCCACTGAACCTGGCCAAGGATCCTGAGCCTCCGATGAGAAGGGAATGTGGCTGACACCTGGATGTGACAGCCTGAGTAGAGGCTGAGTAGAGGCTCACTGTATCCTGAGCCTCCGATGAGAAGGGAATGTGGCTGACACCTGGATGTGAGAACCTGAGTAGAGGCTCACTGCATCCTGAGCCTCCGATGAGAAGGGAATGTGGCTGACACCTGGATGTGACAGCCTGAGTAGAGGCTGAGTAGAGGCTCACCGTATCCTGAGCCTCCGATGAGAAGGGAATGTGGCTGACACCTGGATGTGAGAACCTGAGTAGAGGCTGAGTAGAGGCTCAGCCTGAGTAGAGGCTCACTGCATCCTGAGCCTCCGATGAGAAGGGAATGTGGCTGACACCTGGATGTGAGAACCTGAGTAGAGGCTGAGTAGAGGCTCAGCCTGAGTAGAGGCTCACTGCATCCCAGGTGCGGAGCCACAAAGATGGGGAGATAATTTAGGGGTGTTGTTTGAACTACTGGTTATTATGAAACAAGAGGAACAGATACAGTGGGCATCAACGTTCACGCGAACGTGCTCCTATCCAGACCAGGAGAGATCACGGACTAGGGATATTTGGAGTATAAATGCATAGAAGTATGCCACATGTGAAAAAACAGTATCTGTGCCCTTCATGTCTGCATTCAATTCTTTTTCTGTATCCTATCTCCAAACACAAACAGGCAGGCCTGCAGCTCTGGTGGTGCACTCGTCCCCATAAACGCACTCTACGTGGAAAATACCAGAAAGTCAAAAACACGTTGAATGCACGGACCCTCCAGAGCCTCCCCGCTTAGCCAAGCCTGCCTTCAGTGTGTCGGGCACTTCCAGTAGCCTGCACTCTGGGCAAGGTCATCTCACACAGGCCTTGTCTTATAATAAAGTGTTGGGTGTGTCATCTCCCGAACACTGAAAGTGCTGGATGTCTGATGGATGTCTGGGCCAGGACGGCTGTCAGTGTGTGGGTTCCCGGCCCCCCGCCATGCTGTTAGGAGCTGCCGTCACCCCGCACAACCACAGAGAACAGGGCTGCATGACTCTCGTCTGCGAAAAGATCCAAATTCGAAACCCAGATGGAGTTTCCGCTGACTGCTTCCGCACCCTCTTAACGTGGAAAGTGGAAAGATCCCCAAGTAGGGGACCATGTGCACAGACGGACAATGCAGCATACACACCCCAGCAGGCTTAGCACAGCCCCGGGCATGCAAGGCCCGGAGTACGCTGTCCATGTGGACCTAGCTCAGAGCAGAAGGAACACGGGAAAGTGGGGCAGGCAGAAGAACCGACCCCCCGGAGATGTCCACGTCCTAAGCCTCAGGACCTGTGACCATCTTACTTTAGGAAGCAAAAGGGCCTCTTCAGGGATGTTTCAGTTAAAGACCCCGAGATGGGAAAGGATCCAGCTTTTGCAGGTGGGCCCAAGGTCATCACAAAGGTTCTTCTAAAGGCAGGTGGGGAGACCCTGGACGATGGTCGTTCCACCGTGAACACAAAGGAAGGGGTCAGGAGCCAAGGAATCTAGATGTCTCTCGATGCTGCCCATCGCAGAGAAACGGATTCTACCCTAGAACCTCCCAGAGGGACTGGCCGTGTGGACACCCTGGTTCTAACCTGCTGACACGCACTGTGGACCTCTGACCACGAAGGCTTGGATAATAAACCTCTGTTGTCACCAGGTTTGCCTCTATTTGTTAGAGCAACCCTAGAAAGTTAACACAGAAGAGAAGGGAAGATTCCAAGGAAGCCGGGAGGGGAGGGAGGGCACAAGGAAAGAAAGAAAGGAAGTGAGGGAGGAGGAGGGCAGGAGGTGAAGACAGTGATAGTAAGTTCCAGGTCTAGAAGTATAGGAAATGCATTTGTTGAAAACAGTCTACCCCAGAGAGCTCCCTGCACTACTGTTTTGTATCTATCTCTGAACCTATAATTGTTTTCAAATACAATTTTACCAGATGGAAATGATACAATGGAACAAATAGTATGTTGGCATTTCTATTATCCCTAAGAATTTCTGGAAGGACACACACACACACGCCCAATTACAGTGTTTGTAGGGTGATGGGATTACAGTCAGGTTTTTTTTTTAAGGCTTTTCTGATTTTAGATTGTTTTACAATAAACACGTCCTTTAAAAAAAAAGATTCAGTTATTTGGGAGAGAGCATGCACAAGCAGAAGGAGCAGAGGGACAGAGACTCTCAAGCCAACTGTGTGCTGAGTCCAGAGCTCAATCCCATGACCCTGAGATCATGACCTGAGCCAAAACAACCAGGAGGCTGGATAATCTAGGGCATCAACCTGGGTGTCCCAAACACATCCTACTTCTATCACAACAATGAAAACAAACAAAAACACTTAAAAACAAAATACAAAGATGTGAAAAACCAGGAAAACTCAGGCCATCACAGAGAGAAACAGGTAAATGCCCCCATTCTGTTCATGCATATTCACACTCCCCTGTAAGCACGGCGGCTGAGGAGCTCCCTCCCACCACAGCTCACGAAGCCAACAGCCAGCTTTCCACGGGAGTGGGGACCTCAAAGTCCGGCTTGAGCATCCAACCTCACGGCGCTGTTTCCCGTCATTCTATCAATTTCAAGAGGCCAGGAGACTATTCTCCTTCTGCTTCCCTGGACAATGAGCTCGGCCTCTGGGATGGGGTGGGACTTGGGAAATATTTGTTGGGCACTGACTTGTGCCCAGGTCAAGAGTTTTAACAGGCACGTGTAAGCTTGGACCCAGTCCCCAGTTAGAGAATGATTCTTCTGTTACATGCAAGTTCACTTGGACACATGGGTCCTTCTTTGGCTAAAGCCCCCATCGGGAACATGACATTGAAATAGCGTGACCTCTAACTTTTCCTGTCAAGCACAACATCTGAGCTACGTGGTGAAACCTTGAATGAGGGTTTGTTTTTTCACCATTATCCACAAAACCTTTCTCTCACATCATGTAGAAAAATTAAAACTTTTAAAATTAGTATTTATGAATGGAAGCAATAGGGAAATGGTAAATTCAGTCATTCCTCTGCCTGAAAGTACAAGGATGGAATCACTAAAGATAACCAATATTGTCCAGCCCTCCACTTGTGAGAAAGGCCTCAGTCCCTGTGGTTTCTGTACATCATGGAAATGCTCGAAGACAATGCCAACACAACTCATGAGTGGAGTGCAAAGGGAGAGATGAGGACAGTATGCTACTTGTTTCCTGAATAAAAATGTTAAGTCCTGAGCAATACAGAAAAATCCATCAGACTCTTAAAAATGTGTTTCCTTTATGGGAGGGGACAGGTGTAATTTTTAATAAAATTTGTAAGCTCTCAAAATGGATTACAGGAAAAGGATATCAATTTGCTTGCCAAAGCTAAATGCATAAATTATTTTCTCTGATAGCCACGGGGTCTGTGTGATCTATCAAATAATAAGTAAAGTCAGAACACAATTTTTCAGCATAACTTGGGTTAGCACTTCCTTCAACTTAGGATATAGATCTTACTCAACACAGAGGCACTCATGCCTTTTCTTTAATGCTTCTGGATTAAGCTATTATTAGTATTATTATGGAAAAGCTTTAATTATTGATAAATGAAACCAAATCTTTTTTTTGAGAGTGAGACAGAGCATGGGGAAGTAGAAGGGGCAGAACGAGAGGAAGAGAAAAAACCTTAAGGAGATTCCAAGCTCTGCAGGGAGCCCGATGTGGGGCTGGCCATGGGGCTCAATCCAACAACCCTGAGACCATGACCAAAGTGCAAATCAAGAGTCAGATGCTTAACACACTGAGTCACCCAAGCTCCATTTTAAATGAATGGGAAAAGAATTTTTTTTTTTTAATCAAAGTGTGAGGACCAAGCCTTTGAAATGCCCATCATTTGGCCAGAAATGCATATCAGCCGTCAGCCAACAGACACCAGACGTGAAAAGAAGTGAAACGTGAAGTCTGGAGCATCAGCTTTAACCCGTGACCTGTGCGGCTCTCGGGGAATTTCCCAGTCATCCCAGGGCTCCGTTCCTCCCTGTCAAGGGAGCTACAAACACTGCTGTTCTCCAGGTGGGGCAGGGACCGATGAGAGTTTGAAGGGGAAGATGGCTCACACAGTACCGTCAGAAGTTCCTACATACCCCTCAAAACTGCACTAAGGAAACATGAAAGGTCTACCAAGCAGGTCGGACAAAGGCAGAAGGGAAGAAAACAAGAGCAGACGGGTTCTGGGAGCATGGCAAGCAGACGCTGGAAGGGTCTCTGAGTCAGCAATCAGGAGGGCGTGAAAGCCGAGTGCCCTCGGAGGCGGCCGTGGTTCTCAAATGGGGTGGGCCACCCTGCCGCACAGGGCTAGGGGCCTCCTCCTGCCAACCCCCGATGCCCGCGCTCCTCTCTGCAGACAGTGGGCGTCCCCAGACAACACTATGGACAGGAACAGGCCACGGAGGTCAAGACCAGCTCTGCGACAAGGAAGACCCATCAAGCACCCCGATAAGCACACAGCTTCCCCTCGGCTTTGCACACCTCCCTGTGGTCCACAAACACAGGCAAAGGACAAGCACACAGTTGCAAGGAGCCTCTAACCTGAGGGTGAGAGACAAAGGGACCAAAAAAAAAAAAAAAAAAAAAAAAAAAAAAAAAAAAAAAAAAAAAAAAAAAAAAAAAAAAAAAAAAAAAAAAAAAAAAAAAAAAAAAAAAGAATAAGAGACAAAAACATCTTAAAATCATCAACCAATTCATCAATCAATAAGTAGACAAATAAAAGATGCTTTGAAAAAAGCACATGTAGAGATCAAAGCACAAGTTTTGGAAATGCAGCATATGACAGACAAAGAAAGAGAAAGCCTGTACGGGGGTGAATTACCCAAGCGGTGACGCAGGACAGAGTGTTAAAGGATGTGAAGGTGCACGTTGGACTGACCAGGGACCGCATGTCCAAATCCATGACTGAGAACAGAGCCATTATCATGGAATCTTGGGACACGGGGGGCAAAGGAGAGGTCATGCGTGCATGCAAAGGGGAGAAGCGTGACTTCCACAAACAGAGAGACTCACGCTGGCTTTGGTGTTTCCACAGCCACTGAATCATGTAGGATAACAATGGTCGCCAAAGCCAAAGGCACAATGATTTCCAACCTGGAGCCGCACACCAGCCAAAGCAGGGGGGGCCAGCTGCGTGGGCCCCGGAGCAGAGCCCGTGCACACACCCGGCGCTGACTGCCGCCTGGCGTGGGGGGAGGGCGTTCACGGCTCTCTGGGCGTTACACACGCTTCACTGACATCCCCAAACAGGAACTGGAGAAAATGTCATATTTATCTTGGGGGCAAGAGCGAAACATGATTAATAATACTTGCAATAATTAAATTCCCATTCCTTCTCTCTTTGACCGTGAACTCGAGAGGCTGGTGCTGGGACAGCGATCACTCTTCACTCCCAGTGCTATTCCACGGAATTCACCCGTCTTCATTGGGGTGGCCTGCACAGTCCCATACCAGCTCACGGCTCTGTTGTATGGGAATGTGGCCCCAAATAGGGTCTTTCTCTTTTCTGGTTCCATGAGGTCTGGCTACCAGACACGTCCAACCCCAGTCATGTTATCTGCAACAAGAGGCACCAGAAAGTGCTCTCCTCGAGTAGAAACCAGGGTGCGCAGCCACAGCTAGCTCAAAGGAGAGAGGTCACTACTACCCATTGAGTTAGAATGGAGATGGCTATTCTAAGCACCTGGCTAGGAAGAAAGCAGGAGGGAAGTGGGGGTGGGACGGAAGATGGAAACAAGCAACATCCTCACTAAAAAAGGTCAAACGACGACAAAGAGACCAATTACAAACTAACAGAAATATGAAAAATACCCACTCCTATTAGGAATCGAAAATTGAAATGAACACGCGGGAAAATGCTGCTTGTGACTTACTGATTTTAAGTCATCAGGCTGTGTTAACACTGTCTCTTGCAAAGGAGGAGATGTCCTGAGGACCCTTGCTCACTGGTTGTGCAAATGCAAACTCGGACACACTTTCAGGAGCATCTTTGACAGTCAAATACCTCAAGAGGTTCACGGTCTTTAAACCAGTGTTTACAGTTCTAGGGATTTATCTTCCGAAAATATCGAGGGACACGCCCACACCAGTTACCAACACATTCTCACCAACATTAGAGACCTGTGAAGCTATAATCTCTGGGGAAAGGTTAAGTCAATTACACAACAAAATATTATGCAGCCCTTAAAATTCTTGAGTTTGGAAGAGTATTTTTGTCATGAAGGAAAGGTTCGTGGTGTAATTTTGCAGTGGAAAAAGCAGAACCTGGCCTTAAGACCGCATGACTGCAAATTAAAAAAAAACAAAAAAATCCATTCACATTTCTATTTCTATATGAATACATACGTGTTAGAGATGGATGTATGCGCACAGACATATGGATGTAATTGGACAGAAAGAACATATAACTTCCCTTATGATTGCTTTTGAAGGCCTGGGACAACCACAGCTTTTTATATAATTTTCAGGTACACTTCTGCATTTATCAAATATTCTACTTATTTTTATAGTCACAAAAAGGAAGGCCTGCAGAGGACAACTTAATCATATTGTCTTTGCGCCAAAGGATACAATGTCACAATTAAATTTACAAAACTCCTCCAATGGGATGATTTGCACTATGGGGAATAAAAACACCATGAACCTGTGCTTCCAGTTGGCCTGAAGAGACCCTAATTGAGACAACTCCAATGTGATGAGCTCTGATTTTTAAATCATGATGTTCAAATGCTATGCAGCTGGTCCTTGTCATCTAATAAAAAAAAGATTCTCTCTTTTGAGAAATTTTTTTAAGTGCTTATTCTCTCAGAACAAGCACATGCTAAATGCCTAATAAATACTCACTGCTAGAGAATTAAATTAATACAGATTTCTCTTCTCTGCAGTTCTCCCCTTGTGGAAGAAAGCTGATGATAACAGCACAATGTCTCAAGAAACTAAAGATCCGGGGCGCCTGGGTGGCTCACTTGGTTAAGCATCTGCCTTCAGCTTGGGTCATGATCCCAGGGTCCCAGGGTCGAGCCCCACATCGGGCTCCCTGCTCGGCGGGAAGCCTGCTTCTCCCTCTCTCACTCCCCCTGCTTGTGTTCCCTCTCTGGCTGTGTTTCTCTCTGTCAAATAAATAAAATCTTAAAAAAAAATTATAAAGAAACTAAAGATCCAACTAAGATCCAACACCAGGTGTAAATCCTTGTATCTGGATCTTTGCAGCCTTCAGCAGAGGTTAACATGCTTCCTTTCTTTGTTGCAACTGTTTCAGTATGTTTAGTTGGAAAAAGAGAAAACCACCAGCAAGGTGTGTGAAGAAAGAGGGAAAGAGATCCGAGGCACAGATGCTGTTGCAGGCAGGGGTGGGGGCGGTGTGTGCACATGAACAAGGGACGTTAAGAACGCGACACTGGTGGTCATGACTCAGTGGTTCCATCCTTGCCCTCAACAGCACAAGCCCAGAGTCTGGGAGGGCTGGAGTTCATGTCTCCAAACTGTCCTCGTATTGTATCATGGGCGGGTCCACAGCCCTGCAGTCTGGGATGGGAAGCATTGAAATCAGTGTCCCAAGATCAGGGAACCCAACTTCCAGGATAGCCCCCCAAACACACACAGAAGCCGTGAGGAGCCGCAGGTCACAGGGAGACGGCTACCAAGCAGAACTCACCTGAAGAGTGGCATGGGTGGAGGGCAGGGAAGGACATCGTCCCGCAGCAGTCAGAATGCAGACCGGGTGCAAAGTGACATCCTCCCCACTACGCCAAGGGGTTCATGCCTACCGCCTGCCCTTACGGCACAGACTTCACTGCACCTTAACCCCTGCCCCCAAAATACCCCTGCACGTGTGCGTGAGAGAGACAGAGGCTAAGGAAAACACAAAATGGGTTTGGGTTCTCATGTTGGGAATGTTCTTAAGGGAGCACCTGTGTTGCTGACTCAGCATTTCACCGTCCAAGAGGAGCTGAACCGTAGACGGTGCATCTGACGAGGTGGAGAGTCGGCCAGGACTTAGGTTCCTGGGGCAGGTGCACGGAAGCGCCCGCCGCCAGACTCGGCACCGGGAAATGCCCCAACCACGGCACGACAGTGCACTTTCACTGTGGGAGACTCGTTCCCGCCACCATATAAAAAACGAACCAAACGGGCCTTCCCCCGTCCCTCTCCCCAGCTTTTCTTCCCACCTTATCCCATTGTGTTCCATGTCAGACCTAACAAACATCCAAACAGAGGTGGAGAAAGAACGGAACTCATTTCACTGCCTTTAGGACACAGCCTGCACTGGAAATCAGAGCATGAGGGTATCAATCTCATCGACGAGGCAGGGAAAGCTAAAAGCCATTTTCCTCCACCTCACATACACCGTAGATGATTCAAGATACGAGAGTCTAGCGTTCCTACATGCAGCCTCAACATTGCCTGCAAGTCTGACAGAAAGTTCTCCCAAGGGAATGACCTCATACCTCCCGCATGCTTTTCAACATGATGAAAGAACACAGACCACAAAAAAAAGTCACTTAAATACTATGGTCAGTGATTCACAAGAAAACATGACTGTGGAGATTAATTTAGTTTTTGATATTGCTAATGAAGATGATCTAGAATAACAGTTCAAATAAACTAAAGACTAGCATTATCAGGAAAAAAAGTAGTTCACAAAGTTCTGATATTTGAAATGTGAAATAAATCTGAATAGAAAATCACAAGTGCTTGTAGCTATCAGTATGATGTTCAGCATTATTCAATGTACTTAACACATTTCTCTCTGTGTTGGGATGGTAACAGTTCCGAAAGCTAAGGACACGGTGAGGCCATTTCCCATTTCCAGCAAAGAGAAATGTCATTTAGAGGCAAATGTATCTGGAGTCTCTGTTTTTTTCTTTGCCCCTCCAAAGAACGAGTCTAATGTTCATTTTCCAAAGCAAAGAACATATGTAACTAATCAAGGAAATGAGATCTGAGCCACTATTGTAAATACACAGGAGCTGGGCACATGATCACACCCCACCCCAAAGTACGATCTCAAAATACACAAACCTGATAGATAACCCCCACTCATCCAGTATGAAACGCTGCATAATTAAACACACTCTGCAATTCCCCTCCCGCTCCGGAAACTGACTGCAAAAATCCATGGACTCCCACAAACTCAAGTATGGCCATCAAAATGCAGAATTCAGGAGTGCCCGGGGGTTCAGTCGGTGAAAGTGTCTGCCTTCGGCTGGGGTCAGGATCCCAGGGTCCTGAGATCGAGCCCTGTGTCAGGCTCCATGTTCAGAGAGGAGCCTACTTCTCTCTCTCCCTCTATCCCGCCACCCCCCCAGCTCATGCTCTGTATGTCACTCAAATAAATAAAAATGTTTAAAAAAATTAAGACAATGTAGAATTCAAAATAAGAATCCACATCTTTAAGTTACAAAATTAGGGTATTAGGAACACATGATAGTTGATGGTAAATTTCCATCTTGTCTTCAAATTTAGAGTGGGTCCTAACAAAATACAGATAGGAGGCAGCACAGAAGTGGAGTAACAGATTTAATAAAGAGATCCAACGCATGACCGCAGGACGGTTGCAAGACTGTTCCTATGCTAACCACTCATCAACCGACTATTGTTTTAAAACTAGAAGGCTGTGCCTACATTATAAAATCAATCCAATTATAGGCATTTCATGACTGTCTTCTGACACGTGATACAGAGAGATGATGACGGCTGTGCGGTGTGGTATGGATTATTTCCGGGCTCCGAATCATCTCGTATTTCATACTTGGAACTACAAGGTAGTTGACTATCTTTCTACAGACGTCACTCTTAAAAAACGAAAAGCCTCATAAAAGGTTTTTACGGGAAAAAGAATCCTCATCCACACAGCAGCCCCCGCGTCGTGTAGACGGAGGGCGGGTCTTTCCTCTTCAATACTGGCCCTTACGGGACGCACGTCCCTGAGCTGCCACGTGGCAGAACATTGGGGAACCTGACTTTAAGGTGCTGCTTCTATGAGGCAAGGAGCACCAACAGTGCACGCTTCTTCCCGGAACGAGGCGCTCTGGCCGCTGTAAGGACCCACACGGCTTACCTGCGGATCACTCACGGTGAGCAAGCGCTAGCCTCCATCGTGTCTGGGGAGACACAGCTTGCGGCACCCCACACCTACATTCCGGTCTGGAGCACGTGACGGCCAAATTCTGTCAGAAACCTGATGCCCGCCCCCCTTTTTGGAAGTCACCTTATTTGACTGAAATCCAAGGAACAGAATTTACCGTTACTCTGTGGAACCACCTTTTCTCATTCGTGCCTTCAACGCTTATTCACTACACAGCTCCAGGGCTTTGTGCGTCCTTGCAACATCGGGGGGGAAGGCGGTGCGTTTCCCGCCCCCGCAGAGCGTGCAGTGGGTCCGCAGACAGCGGTGACTCCACGCATCAGGATGGGACCAGTGATCCCCTGTGAGACGGAATTACACTCCACATGCAGCATGAGTGTCTGCAGCAGGGAGGGGGCCTCACCTAGTTGGAAGCCTCCAGCCAGGAGAAGTCGGCTGGTGGGGGAACCCTCAGGGGGGCCGAGTCCCCGGCTGGTGGGAGAGTTTTATGATGCAATGTGTCAGCGGAGGGCAGAGACAGCCAGGGGGCCACAGCCGGCAGGGTTCCCACTGTGGAGTTCCTCCCAGCCCTGCTTCCAGAATCCCTTCTCCATTCCAGGGGGGGAGGCACCAGAGAGCCCCAGCAGCGCTGGAGGGAGGAGCAAGCCTAGGTTTTCAGAAAACAGATCTGGCTGCTGGCAGGTGCACATAATCCATTAGGACCCTGGTGTTTTGCACACGTGTCACCGTAGCACAGCTCAGGCCAAGGCATGCTCAGATGTGCCCGTATGGATGGACGGATGTAGGGATGGACAGACAAGGGACACCGGAAAAGCAACGGTGGCGGTGGCTGACGTCTGTGCATGACAGAACTCCGCGTCTAAACGTCCTGTCTTCCAGGGTAACGCATGTGTCTCTGCTGTTGATCTCAATCCCCGTGGCGACGGTCATGCTGCTCACCACCCTGTGGCTAAGAGCCAGCTGAGACCACGGACAGACCCTCCTCGCCTTCACATCCGTCATTAAACATGTGTCGGCATCCCTGGTCCTCACTTATAAAACAGGGTGGGCCGGCACATCGGGAGCCGGCACTGAGTTCACTCATAGCCTCTCCCGCTCCTAAGGAAGTCCAGCGTACATAAATGCGGGGTGGCTTTGCTAGCAGTGGGTGGGGTCCACTTGAGGCACTCTCCCCAGGCCAGAGGCTGCTCCCAGGGCAGCTTCCTTGCGACTCTAACGGAACAGTGTGCCAAGCACGAGATATGGGGCCCAGCGTCCCTCGTGCTTTCCCTAGAACGGACGTCAAGGTCGCAAACGAAGCATTTGTCTCGAGTGTGTCTGCAGATGCCTTCTTGAAATGCAATGCTTTATTCCTTAGATACTATGACATGCACTTAAAAAAATGGACAACAAAATTATTGCTCTAAACTCTGAAGCCAGACTGTGCTTGTCAGAAAGCAGCACGATGGGCTTTGAGGTTTCTGCTCTTCTGCAAGCGCCCCCAGACCCAGCGCACCCGAGCTAAGCCTGCTTCACCACTACACACACACAAAGGCAGAACCCGAGGTCTGACCCACAGCACCGTCCCTCTGCAGCCTGACTCAGCAACCATGACGGTATTCCCTCCTCATCCAGCTCTGCCGTGCACCCTCTCAGGGCAAAGGAAGCAGGACTCACGTAACATTGCAAGGTGGCCGAGGAATTACCAATGACACGCTGTGAATGCACCTCTGTACAAGAACCCACTAAGCGCAGAGTACCACATGAAGAAGCCTCCGGGAAAAGCGAGATGACACGGTCCACACTTACTCTGTAAACATCGCCCAACAAAGACCTAGGGATTCACTGTCTTCAGAGGCCCAGGAAGGAGGTTTTGCCAAGGATGGCCTACAACCGCACGGCATGATGACCCGTCCATCACAAATGGGGCCAGCATCTGCTGAGCCTCATGGCAGACACGGGCCACCCCCGGGCAGGTGGAGGAGGGCCCAGCGCACGTGCCTCTCACACATGGCTCCTGTCCAGGACTCCAAACTACACCAGGGATTGGAACCCAGACACCTTCTCAGACGGGAAAAGCACAATAACGCTCTATACGTATTTTCCCCACCACTTGCTTTGGCAAAGCTTCCAAACTCACCGAATAGTTGAAAATAAAAATGAACTCAAGTATGCTCCCTCAGTCACGTTTACTATTTGCTCACATCTTGCAACGCTTGCTTGCTTTCTGACTCTCTGCGTGCACACACACCCCCCCGTGCGTCCACGCAGACCTTTTTTCCTGCATCAGAAGAAAGCATGAGAGACGTATTTGTATTTGTGTCTCATGTTTCACAGAAAGCACAGAGGTCATGACCGTGACCCTCTAAAGAGTTGGCCATGGGTCTCCCAGAATGAGGACGTTTCCTGCACAACCACGATGCCATTATACCGACCGTGCCCACACTGTGTCAGTCCACTCACCGTCAACACAGCCCCACATACCCGTGCCTCCTGGTTCCCCCCCCGCCCCCCCGGCCGGGACCCTTTTCAAATCCAGGCCCCACTGCTGTTCCCTTATCTTTCTAAATCCGGAACAGTCCCTGGTCTTCCTTTGCTTCCCATGACACTATTTTGGAATCCAGGTCAACTGTCTCTTACAATGCGCTACATTCTGGGTTCATCGACTCACTGACTCGTGAAGAGACTGCGGTGCAAGGTTTTGCCAGGGACATTACACAGGTGATTTCGTGTTCTTGCTGCCTCCGATCGGGAGGCAAGTGATGTCGAGGTGCCCTACTGTTGATGATCATTCGATCAACAGCACGATCTCCAGACTGATTTATTTTCCCTCGCGATGTCTCTGATCACAAACCTCACCTTCTCGGAGACACACAACAGGGTGACCATAATTTCCCTGGTTGCCATGATCTTGACCCCCAAATGTGCTTATTATCATGGGTATTTGCTACCACAAAAATATCCTTACTAAGGACCTATGGTCCCCTGAAACATCTTTTCATTGTTACCAAAGGATTAAAAAACTTGCTCTCCTAGTATATATTTAAGCAAAGTAAATCAGGAGACCGCTGGCAAATCTTGTCAAATACCATGATGTCTCATAAAAAGGAAACTTTTTTTTTTTTTGGTTTCATAAGAAAACTTTAATTTCACAAGCCTTTTTTTGGAGGAGAAAAAAAAGAGAAATATCAGAGATAAGATTAAAGTATTTTCTTGATTATCACCAATCCACTTAAAGAGAGGGGAAAAGTTTAAGATGCTGTATTCAGAACCCTGAATTTTAAATTGTAAAGTACATTAAAATACCCCTTGAGGATAGCTTTATGTTGGTAAGATAGAATGGATATTGTTATTAGGTATTTAGGCATAGATATTTACTCCCCACTGAATGACTCCCACTTTACATCAGAACATTAAGAAAGAATAATGAATGCTGTATTAGTTTATCATGAATTAATCATGAGCCTTTTCAGCTGCATACTTTTAATTAGGTACTGAGTCTGTCAATTTTTTTCTGAGCTCTTCTAGTTGGGTCCAAAGAATGTCAATGTCCCCTCTGGACTAAAATGACACAGACACACACACACACACACACACGCGTGCGCGCACGCACACAAAGATTCAAAGTATTTTCCTGCAAAATGTATGCTTGTTTCCTAGGGGAGTAAAAATAAAAGTCTACTTAGCAGGTGCTTACGGCTTTGAAAGCAGTCTCAGACCTCAAAGCCAGCTCCTGCATTAACAATAAGTTTAGAAATAAATAGTTCTTTAACCCCCCCCCCAAAAGTTTGTTCCTGAAACAGAGAAAAGGAACAAATTAACCTTTTAAGGAACAAATTACAGAAATCACAATAGAAAAATGAATCTGTCAAGCTGCTAGGCATTAAGAATGAACACAGGCCAAGGCCTTAAGCCTCCATGGACGTTTCCTCTTCTAGGAGAATCCTCTGCTGTGGGGTTTCCATTTAATAGGAAAAAAAAATCCCAAAAGGTCTTTCTCTTTTTGTTCTCTTTAATTCATGTTCTAGCGCAGATCCCTAAAAGTAGAAGACCACTGAATGTATTCCAGGAAGAAAGAGAAGGTTAAGTGAAGAAGCAGGGTTTCTGCAGCTCCCACTGTTGAGGTTTAGGGCTGGGTGGGTCTCTGCGGTGGGGCAGGGCTGTGCAGGGCTCCGAGCAGACCCTCTAGCCTCCACCAGCAGCAGCAAAGCTCCCCCAGAGTCCTGAGACCAGACACGCCGGCAGACTTGCCAGAGTCCCATCCCCAAGGCCCAGCGTCCTCATTAGCCCTCCCTGCCTGCCCACTGCCAGCAACGCAAGGATCCAGACTGGAGCCCCGGAGACCCTAAATTCACCCCGCCCGCCACCCTCCCTAGAGTGCCCATCACACCAGGTGCAAGCAGCATCCCAGTCATCTGCATCTCTGCCCCCCCCAAACAACATCATCCTTGATGTTTCAATCACCTGAGAACCTGCCCTCAGGTTTGCAAGAGAAACGTGCAAACTGAGCACTTCAGCAGCTTCTGCAGCACATGAAGCCAGCTGGTGGGGAGCTGGGATCCACACCCCAGTCTCTCTGCCCCCAACAGGGTTCTACCTTGGGAGCCTGACCTACCAGGGGGAACCACACCTTCTCAGGAAGCATCTCCATGCTCATTCCTCTGAGCCTGATGGCACAGGGAACAGTGACGTGCTATGAATGCCTGACAGTGCCCACCTTACATCTTAATGGCAGAGGAGCAGTCCTGTCCTCCTCACTCACCTCTACCAGGGGAGGGGCTCCTGCTGCAGGAAGGGAGCAGTCCTGTCCCTCCTCACTCACCTCTACCAGGGGGAGGGGCTCCTGCTGCAGGAAGGAGCAGTCCTGTCCTCCTCACTCACCTCTACCAGGGGGAGGGGC